>VWZN01003115.1:228455-254359 GCA_013396955.1 Regulus satrapa
GCCGCCTCTAAGTGGGTGCGGCTGAACGTGGGCGGCACGTACTTCGTGAGCACCCGGCAGACGCTGTGCCGGGAGCCCAAGTCCTTCCTGTGCCGTCTCTGCTGCCAGGATGGGCCCGAGCTCGGCTCCGACAAGGTGAGGCCGCGGCGGCGCCGGGACCCCCTTCCCGGCCGGGACGAGCCCCTCCCGGAGCCGCCAGGGCGGGCGGTGTCACCCGGGTGCCCGGACACGGCCCCCGGGGGTTGCTGCTGTCCCCGAGCCTCCGAGCGGCGCCGAGATCTCCCGTGGCTCTGGGGCACGTCCCGCGTGTCCCTCGGTCAGGGAGGCGGTGGCATCCCCGAGAGCGGGACTTGGCTCTGCCCTCGCACCTGTGGCACCCAGATGCCGCAGGTCCCGCTCTCTCCACCTCCCGTGGCCTCCACTCCACCTTCCCACAGTGGCCACAGCAGGAAAGGAAACTCCTAGGATCTGGAATGTTACTGTTTCCCACCCTGAGCGTGTGTTGGTCTCTGGGTTTTTTCATCCATTTCACTCTGCTCTCATAAAAGATCACGGTGACATTCCCTGCATGGCCGGGCAGTTTTGAAGTTACTGCAGTTTACTGTAAGGACTTTGCAGACAATTATTCTTGCAATTGCAGATTATCCATAGGATCAGGTGCACAAGGTGCTGTAAATGTGTTGTGAGTGGGTCAGCCAGAATTACTCGAGTCTCTTGCTGCTCCATTCAAGAGTTTAATCCCAAGATAAATCCTGGTTGAGATCGAAATATCAATCAGCAGCATCAGTGAGGAGAGGAGAGGAGATATTTCAGAGTGGGTTTGCACAGTTTCTTATTGTTTTAGTTTGGGAGGAGAAACGATGCTTTAAAGTCATTAAGAGAGGGATGTGAGAGTTCTGCAGAGGGTTTGTCAGTGCTTCAAAGCTGCTCAGGAGATGCTTTTGGCTTTCAGTTGTTAGCTATTTAATGGCAGTTTTTGGGCTGCTGGACACATGGCTGGAGCATTGCAGTGCATGTTTGCAGTAGTGAAAAGGATGAAAAAAATGAACTGTTTTGGCTGTCAGGTGCCCTTAGCTAGAATTGGAGATCCCATTTTCTTCCAGGGCCTCCTAGTTAAAGGAGGCTGGAGAACAGGCTTAGCCAGAAAACAGCTGCCAGGTTTTGGTTCTTAATGCAGTGAAAAAACCCTCCTAAGCCCATCTGTTTTCTCCAGGTCTATAAAGTGTGTGTACAAGTGCTTCATGTAAGGCAGCTGCCAGTGTTACTGGGCTGCAGTGTTCATAGATCAGACACTAAAAAAGAAAAATGGTTTAAACGTAGCATCGTTTGTACTCCTCCCACAGGCAGAGCAATCCAGGTCCTCAAAGAGAAACTGTTCCATTTATTGTGTTAGGTTGAAATTCTTTCTCCTGATACCACTGAGCTGTGGCTGTTTTGTTCTCAGGATGAGACGGGGGCCTATCTCATTGACAGAGACCCCACGTACTTTGGTCCGATACTGAACTACCTCCGGCACGGGAAGCTCATCATAAACAAGGAGCTTGCAGAGGAAGGTGAGAGAAAAACACCAGGAAAGGCTGGAAGTGCTGTTTGATAGCACCAAAGACCAAACTAAAGACCGTTGTGAGGGTGTGAGCAAGATTCCCAGGAATGCTTTAGTAGTGTTAATTACTAATTAGTGGGGATTAAGTCATCGGATTCTGTGCCTTCCTGAAAGCAGAGGCTGCAGCTCACATCACACCCTGTCACCGTTCTGCTGAGCCCAAGGGCTGTTACAGCCCCTCACAGACCATGGTTCTCCCCAAAGAGGCAGCTCTGAGGGCTTTCCCTTGATGGGGCTGGGTGAGGAAATAGCCATTGTGCCATAAGATTTGTGATAATCCCAGGGAAAGGGGAATAATCTTTCTTAAAGATCTTCTTAAATCACAAAAGGAGGTGCTAGCTAGTCAGGCATTTTCTTCTAGCCTGGGAGCAGGAAGTGGGTGGCACATTTGAGATTCTGACACTTGGGTTAGATTTCGAGTCAGGAGCAGGTGTTGCGTCCTTGTGTCAGAATCATCTTCATTCTGCCCTGTGCAAAGTAACAGAATTTGTGCTTTGGGTTCCTCCTCAGGGGTGCTGGAAGAGGCTGAGTTTTACAACATCGCGTCCCTCGTGCGGCTGGTGAAAGAGCGGATACGGGACAACGAGAACAGAACCTCCCAAGTAATGCACCCCTGGGTTCCCGAGTCACTTCTGTGGCACAGGAGGACAAGTGTGGCTGCAGGCCCTTGCAGGAGCATTTCTTTGGTTCAGCAGTAACAGGGGAAGAAATGCTGTTAGGTGGATACAGGGCACAGCCAGGAAAGAGTCTCCAGTGTGGCTTTATAAAGCACAGACCACTGAATCATCTCAAAACTATAGGGAAAGGCAAGGGACACTTAGAGGAGAGGGGTCAGGAGCAGAAATGGGTGGTTATAAAGCAAAACATACTGCTTTGGTAAAGAACAGCTCAAAGTCTTCCTTCTCTAAACCATTTCTTCCCTTTGTCTCTCTGTGGCATTTTTCCCGTCGATGGCCAGCAGATATCAGCACACCCAGTAGATTCAATTTCAGAAACATTTTCAAAAAGCAGAAAATGGCTTTGAAAGCTAAAGAAGTTTTGCTTTCACAGCAGCTGAGACACCTAGAAAGCTTTTAAGAGAAGAGTGCCAGGCATATGGTTCTGTTTTGGAATCAGCGGGATTAAAAAGCCCTTAGAAAGCCCATGGGGCTCTGACTTCCTAAGACAAAGCAGGAGTGGCTTATTAATTTTCTAGAGTGATACTATTAAAGCAATTACTAAACTACAACAGTTATTCTCTGTGCTCCAGGGACCTGTGAAACACGTGTACAGAGTGCTGCAGTGCCAAGAGGAAGAGCTCACACAGATGGTGTCCACCATGTCCGATGGATGGAAATTTGAGCAGGTACCGTTACCAAAGAATGGCAGAATTCCTTTGAAAGCTGGATATGGAATAAGCAGAGTTGCCTGTTGAGTTGCACTTCACACTGCTCTGCTCTTCTGAATAAGCAGTGTCTGAGCAGCAATCCACTTGTGTCCAGTTACCGACAGGGAGAGCAGGAGTCACTCAAGCTGCCAGAGAAATGTCGTTTTCTCTCAGGACTGCTTGTCTCCTTGACAAATCGCAGAGCATTTCATCACATACACAGGCCACAGTATAACAGTTCTATCCAGGAAAATTACCAGAGCCGTGAAAAAACACCGCACAACTTTCTTGGAACCTCAAAGCCACGACTGCTGCATTTGCTAAAGAGGCACTGAGTGACATGAAAACTTCCTGCAGATGTCTGCAGTGCAGCTGGTTCCAGGGCTGGGTGTCACTGCAGTTGCTTATGGCATTACTTCCAGGTTTGGTTCCTGGAATCAAAAACAGTTCTCTTATTTCTGAGGAGTGAGAACTGAAGTCATCTGGCCTGTGTGTTATGTTATTAAGAAACGACAGAATAGGCTCTGTGGATCACAGCAGTGTCTTCCCATTTAGTCCAGCTTCAGTACAAGTGGATGCTGTGGGAAATGCACTGACATGAAGTGAGGCAGAGGATTAAGAGCAGCACTTCCCCATCAGTTGTTCCTATGGATCTGTTCTGTAATGCCTGAAAACTGTCTCAGAGTGGAGAGGTGGCCAAAAACCTGCCCCAGTAAGGAAATTGTGAAATCTTGTGACCAAGAATCACTCACTGCTCCATGGAAATGCAGTTCTTTAACATGCAGGTTTTGCTGTCCAACAGTTTACAGAATGGGCCTTTCACACATCCATATCTACACCCCAAAACCTTGAGGGTACAGGCAGTGCCTTTCATGGCAGCTTGCACCCTTAGACCTTTCTTAATCTTCCTTTTCAAATCTATAATTTATAAATATGGAGCTGGCTCTTCTAAAGTCTATTAGGACATGGAAGTTAAAGGTACATGCTGCACATTAAAGTTTCCTGGATACATACAGTTGGTAAGAGTCACAATGCTTTCTTCAGATGATTTGGATTTATTTTCTGGAAAGCAGAACTGAGTTGTAAATGACAAATTAGCTCTCCACTCCAGGATGTCCTTTTAATGTCATAATAATGAGTGAGACAGATGAGATTTCTTTGATTGAGTCCAGACCCAACCCAGCACAACAGTAATAGAATATAATTCCGTGTACAGAGATACCAGACTCCATCTTGGCAGCATCCACATAAAGGACAGCATCTGTTTGCCACATGTCCCCAGTTAATCCAGCATCTGCCTGGGGTAAAGAATTCCCATTTCCATATCAGTCACAAGACAGGTTGAGAGCTGAATTCAGCAAGGACCAGGCGATTTGCAATGGCTGCCCACATCTGAGTGAACTAGATATTATATATTGCACAATCTGTTTTCCCTTTTTCCACCCTCAGAAACTGGGCAATGTTCTGCTGGGTTCAGCACTAGTTGCAAGCTGGAATTCCTTCATGGGCTCCAGATGCCGCTAGAGGGCTGTGGAGCTCAGATGTGTCCCTGCCTTACACACACACACACACACACACACAGAGGAGGCTGCAGGGGACACTTGGTCCAGAACAGATCTCCTGGGACAGTCCTATCTCAAAACAACTGTAGGAATAAAATCAAGACTTATGGATAGTTACCTTGGCTGTCTCCTGTTGCACAGCTGATCAGCATTGGATCTTCCTATAACTATGGAAACGAAGACCAGGCAGAATTCCTCTGTGTTGTGTCCAGGGAGCTCAACAATTCTACCAATGGCATTGTCAAGGAGCCAAGCGAGAAGGCCAAGGTAAGGCACCTGCTCAGTTGTACCAATGTGAATTCCCCTAGAAAGAAAACCCCTTTCTGCACCAAGCTGCAGCAGTAATTCTGTGGATCGGCTTTCCCGCTGCCTTCTCTGTGATCTGCTCTTGGAAGATTTCATGATTAATTGTAGGACAAGAGCTAAGGCTCTTTGTGCATTTCAAATTAAGACCAAAATACTGAAGGAAAGAGTAACTTGAAGAGGGAAAACAGAGTAGCAAGGACTTTGAGGTTAGTCAGGTTTTGTGGTTGAAGGATGTTGCAGAGAGAAACAAGATTTTTGTTCTCTTTCCATCCTGCCCGTCCCTGGAAGTGTTCAAGGCCAGGTTGGATGGGGCTCTGAGCAGCCTGGTCTAGTGGAAGGTGTCTTTGTCCATGGCAGAGGGGTTGAGCAAGATAAGCTTTAAGCTCCCTTCCAAACCAAACCATTCTATGAATCCACTTTTTTTTTTTTTCCCCAGAATAGAAACAAAAGGCAACATCTTTACCTCCTGGCAAGCAGCTGAGCAGGATTTCTAGAGAAGGAGCTTGCTCACCCTTAACCAGGCTATCAGTTGTTGTGGTGGCATAAAAGCCTGCTAGCTGCTCTCCCTGTCTGTGTTTCCTTTCTCTGCCAAAAACAAGGACTCTGAACAAGAACTTTTGCATTTAAACTTGTCTGAGGTTTTCAGAAAAGGTCTTCTCTGTTTCAGATTCTTCAGGAGCGAGGGTCCCGGATGTAATTCAAGTGTCCACTCCATTAAACTCCTGGATGTCACAGGGCAGTCCAGCTGGGCAGAGCATCTCTCCACAGAGCAACCCAGCCCTTGTACAATAACCAAGCTAATGCAAAGCAAAGCCAAGCCTGTCCTGCCAGTGGCAAATAATTCTGGTCATAACCAAAGGCTTTTTTCTTACCCTGGAAACTGAGGAAGGAAAAGACTCTTCCAGTTGGATAGTCCTTTCCACAAGTATTTGTTTTAGTTACTTGGCCAGCGCTGTATTGAATTTTTCCAACAATGGCTGGGCCGGATTCCCAGTCAGAGCCTTTGTGAAGGTTGCTCAGGTCCTCAGGCCCTTGTAATCAATCCCACCTTCCACAGGCTGCTGTGGGTGGGAAAGTCCATATTTGTGCTGTGCCATTTTTTGCACCCAGGTCTGCCACCAGAAAAGTGCAGGGACCTTGCAGTACCCCCCCATCTTTTTCCCCAGATCTGAAGAACAGGGCTTTAAAAGGAGGAACAAAACAATCACTCCTAAAAAACCCACACAAACTTTTCCATCCTTGCTTTGTATTTGTTCTTTGTTCAATTCCTAAGCGCTGAGTTTAGATCTGAGGGGAGGGGAGTTGTGTGTCCACCTGACACAGGTCTTACTGATAAAATTATTACACCTGGGCTCCTGGTATTTTCCAAAGCCCATTACTTTGCATGCATAAACAAAGAGGCCTGTGTTCACCCAAAATAGTGATAGAGTGATAGTCTTGTCCTTTATACTTCTCCACAGAGGAAGAGTGGTGACATCTTCCCCTCCAGTACCCTGCCATGGCCATATCTTAGCCTGGTGCAAAGTCACAAGGTTTAGGGACTTGCTGCTGCCAAGTTCAGCTTTGCCTTGTTTGTCTCCAACAGTGTGGGCTCTGTCTCCTCCCCTCTCACCAGAGAGGGCTTCAGGCAGAATTTCTTTTGTACTGTACCAAGCAGGTAGGTTTGTCTGACCCCACGAGATCCTTTGCGGAGGACATTCCCTATTTACAAGCAGTGATTTGCCTGCAGCCCCCTCATCTCCCCACCTTTAAAAGATCACCTCAAATTACAGAGGTGCATCACAGAGCTGGGGTGGGGGGGTTTGGTGGAAAATTGCCAAACTATTGTAATGTTTCTTGTCCAAAGTGATGTGTCAACTTTTGTGACTTTTTTTTTTTTTTTTTTTTTTTTTTTTTTTGGAATGCCTTGGATGGATGTGCAAAATGTTCGTTTGTGCCTCTCTTGAATTCTAATCTTAGCCAAACTGCAGTCACTGGTTCCCCTCTGTTATTCTGTGCCACCCCTAACCAAGGGCATGTCCCTCCTAGTCTGGTAAATGGAATTTCATAGGAATTTGCTGCATGTTTTTCCCCTTTCATCCTGGCTTTGTTCTTTGTAGCCCGAGTGTCCCGGCACTTGGGTCATTTTCATTCAAGTCCCAAACTGACATTATAGCAAAGCTTCAGAGATGCTGGAATTCAGACATTGACAAGCTCAGAGCAGATGTTTTTCAATAAGCTACCAGAAAATTCCTCACCTGGACTGAGGGGTTGGGCTCCTTTCTGGAGGGCTTCAGCTACCCATGTTCTCCTGGAGTTTTGACACAGAATTAGGCAGGTTTTCCATCTTAACCACTTGTTGGTGAGAGGGTTCTACTAACAGTCCAACAGCCAGTTCAACAACCAAGATGTGCAGCAAAGATGCTGAGTGGCACTGCTGTGCTCTGCTTCTCTCCAGTCCTTCTGCACATCCTCTTGCCTGTCCTCCATCCTGCTTTGCCAGTGTACCTCCTCCGGTGGAGCCTTTGCCTCATTCTCAAGACAGACTGGTTAACTGTCTGTGCTAGATTAGTCCTGGTAACAACAGACTGTGCCAAATGTCTTTGAATTTGCGTTGTGTCAGTGACAGGCTGATAAATCACAGTTGGCTTTCCATCACACTGAAAAACCCAGTTCTGCTTCCCTCCACCTACCCCGTTTATAACGTGGTGAGCTGGTGTTGGTGTGATCAGATTACACACCTTGGCTGGGCCTGAACAACACTGTGATGTGTACAGATCTCCCTCTGTCCGTATGCTGTAGCCTCAGCCACTGTCTGTGCTCACAGTTAAGAAATCAAGAAGCACACGTATGCGAGTCAGCAGGCTGAAAAGCCCTTTAACACTCTCACTTGTCTTACTACCCTTCCCCAGAGGAGGGAGTTTTTGGAAACTGGTCAAGAAATACCAAACTAAAGGCAACAGGAACTGGTCAGGCAGTGTCACATTGATGCCAGTGAGCACCTTGTTAAACCATGAAGGTCAAAGCAACACTGGCTGCAGAGGGAGACATTCTGTCCAGTACAGCTCAAGTAGATAAGAATAACAAACTCTTCCCTGGCTTTTTTGTGTGACCAAAAATGCCACATGTGGTGAAGCCCACTGCAGGGTTGCCTGACACAGTGATGCCATTGCTTTCCCCTCTGAGCCACAGAGCCTAAAAGTGACCATTAGGAGGTGAATGGCACAGCCGCTTAACTGATGAGCACAAGAAAGATCAGAGTTGCATCTTGGTTTCCCCAAGAAAACTTTTCAGTGCTTTTGGCAGCGATAAGGTTCCAGGGGACCATGGACTCTTTGAGTTCCATTGCAGGATCCTTTGAAGTTCAGCAGAACAAGTTTATGGTAGAAAACTAATCATTGGTACTGGATGCTCAAGTTTTTGGGTGATATTTAGGATCAGGCATAAAGTCAATCCAGGGCAGGTACATTTCCGGTGAAGGATTTCTCCTTCCCTGACTCTGCTAGGTCACCTTTACCCTGAGACAGGGCTGGTCTCAGCATTATGCACCAGTTGCATCCCTTTTGTGCTCAAACAGGGCTTTTCCTTCCACTGCCTTTCACTCAGTCACAACTATATAAAAATTAGTGCTGAATCAGGATGAAATCTGTCCCGTTCACTCTAAAAAAGTGTAGCATGTTGTGGTGAGTAGAGTAGGAGAGCTGGGGTAGATCTACTGGCTGTCCAAGAGTGCTTATGCCTCTTGGGAAGGTTCACTTTAAAGCATTAATCCTGGGAATGGAGCATATGACACTTTGGTTTTTTTAAAAACTTTCCCAGTGGCCTAAATTGTTTCATTATGGCAAGACTGGAAATAACCTCTTGAAGTGTCTTTGTTTCTGCACATTTTTAAAAACTGATTTTTCTCAGGGGTGACTGAGTGGGCTGAGGCAAAGGGGGCCTGGTTGGCTGTGGGGCAGGGGCCAGAGCAGCTGGGCCGTGGGCTCCTACCCGGAGGTTTTGTACAGTTTGTCACGTGTCAGTGCCCTTTGCTACTGTTTCTCTTTGTTAATTAAATGTGTTTGAATAACAGTTGAGATGCTGTGATTGTTTTTTTTTCCCCCAGAAAGATTCTGAAATAGGTTTGAAGAGTTTGAAGGGCAGTCTGCAGCCTGCTGCTTTGCCTGCACCACAGAGATACCGCATTAAGGGGGAAGAAAGGTGCAGATTGAGTATCTGCTTCTGCCTTTGATTCACTTCTGACAATCATTTGCCAAAAAAGATAATCTAATGAGATTCTGGAGTCTTCCTAGGCTGCTTTCAGGGATAAAGGTATAACTGAAGCTTGTTTCTAATGTTTTCATCTAACAAATAATCTCAAATTCCACATTTATTCTAACCATTTCCACTGAAAACCACAAGCAAGTATAACATTAATAGAACCACTAAATGTGAGTAGCTAAAATAGGAAGAGGATTTTTTGTCAGCTGTCATTTCCTAAACCCCTGCTGTACACTGGACTACATGGAGGAGGAAGGGTCTAACTGTTTCAGCTTTGGTGCTGCCAGAAGTCGGATGACAATGGCAATTCAGGCCAAACACAATGAAAAGGAAGAGCAAGAACACAAGTGAAGAACAGGAAGTCTTAGATTGAGTTAATCCTATCTTGATTACAAGGTAGGCTGTTGCCTTCTGTGGGTACTCTGAAGGCTGCCTGTCTCCATCCTTACTGCCACAGAGAGGGATGGGCTGACACATCCCAAAACAGGGTTTAACACCAGCACAGTGGAAGAGGATGACTCTCCAGTCATCCAGTGGAAGTGGAAGACTCTCCTCACACAGAGAGCTCACCAGAAACCTTGGCTGAGCCAAGTCACCACACTGCATGAGTTAATTTAAGACAGCATTTTCAAACCTATTAACCCATTTCTCTATCCCAGACCTGAGTGCAGGTCTGCACTGCCAGTGAATTTGCCCAAACCAAAGCAGCACTTCAAGTGCTAGCAGAGTCTTTGGCAGAGGGGGAAACTGCAGGGCTGGTGCTGCTGATACCACACATGAATTTGTTCATCAGGGAGGGCTTGTCAGCAGAAATTCAGGTTACAGCCATTATTTACGTAATGCCATAACCTCCCTGCTAGCCCACCTTAAGGCTGTCCTATAAGGCTGCATAAGCTGGAAAAGCCTTTGTGCAGGACCTTTAACCAGCTCCAGGTCTGCCAGGCAGGTGGCTCCTCAAACACCATGCCATGTCACCACGCAGGAGACACAAGCATTACTCAGTGGTTCCTACAGAAACTGCAAGCTGGATCTGCCAGGTCTTTGCACCATCCCTTAGTTTCCCATCTAAGGTATGAAACCCATTAACTCCTTTAAAAATTAATTTCTTCACTTGCTGCAGGAAACAGGTGATGCCTCAGCATTACCAACTGATGAGAGGTTGTATGGGATTGACAGTGTGTGTTAACTTACCCAAAATAAAAATCAACCCTGTACATCAGCTCTTAATGTGCCACTCTTGCTGCTGCCAGGAGCCCAAAGTTCAGCTCCTCCTGTTACCAAACCCAGGCTGCTCTAGAGCTGCTGCAGCAGAAGAAGAGAAAGAAGGGGGATGGTTTGCAGGAAAACTGGCCTCCGCAGAGGGTTATGGCCCTGACTGTTGTCTGGGTTGATCAGAGCACCCCAGGCTGCCTCCAAACACTGTTGCCCCAGAAGATGTGGGATACCCCGTGAAGGCACATCCCCAGAGACAAGCAGCTCCTGTGAGTGCGGGGCTCTGTGCCACCACCAAGGCAGGAGGTGAATGGCACCACAAAAATACCCAAGGGACTTCATACCTGTCCATAGCAGGATTTGGTCCCTCCTACCCCCAGAGACAACTGGGGGGGAGGGGGAGAATTCTCCAGGTGGCTTTGCCAGGTGCTTGGGGGAAAGATGAGTGATGAAACATCACAGATTTTCTGATAGCCAGAGTAAAGTCAGTAGGTAGTGCATGTACTAAGCTATGGCAGAGGGGCTTGAAAGCTCCCTCATCAGACTTCTCTGCATTGGAAGGCACATAAAAGGAGCACTTTTACATCCTCTTCTGGAAAAAGAGGCTCAGGCTCCCTCTTGTCCCCCAGGCTGTGTGCAGGGCCCACCAGGCTCCCTGGGGCTGCTGCTCAACTCCCCACAACACTCTCATTAGTCACCCCAGCTGGCAGGCTCACCTTGCCCGACAGTTTTGCCTGGAACGCAATAATTAATTAGTTTCTCTGGTCTGCCTGCTCGTGTCCGTGGACAAAGAGGAAATATTAATTGACATTAAGGATAGGAAAAGGTTTTAGGCACCTATTAGCACCCAACTCCTTGGCCAGTGGCTCCAGCAAAATGCAGTGGAAGCTGAGGCTGCATTTCCTCTCTGCACATGTGGGAGGGTGAAACGCAGTGGTGCCCAGGTCCTGCCACAGCCATAGCTGCATCTTGCACAACCCCTCCGCCTGCTTTTCTACTCTGCCTCAGGCTCTTACACACAGATGAAGGTCAACTCGTCACTTACCCGCCCACCCTCACCCGGAACAAAGTAATCAAGCCAGATCTATCTGCAGACAGGAAGCCTGCAGATATTTCAACTCAGCTTACTGATTTGTTTGGGAAACAAGGACCTTGGCCATGTCCTTCTACCTAGATCTGGTTTTGAGGCAGTTATTAATGGTTTAACCCAACTTTCACGTGGGTAAATAACTGCCACATACCCTTTTGCTTTCCAGGCTGGAGGAATACGTTGGTTACTCTAAATCACAGTAAAGAAAGATTTGCAATGCCCTAGTAATTACCTTCAGATTATGGTGTAACAGATGAGCAAAGGCTTATCTCAAAAGATATTTGACCATCTGGTAGTATTTCCTATTAGAGGCCTCCATCCCTCCTAGGTATTTCCCAGACTTCAGCAGTCTGACCCAAGTCCATCAGCAGTCTGAAGTGCAGAGTCCTCAAGTTCCATCACTGAGCTGAGAACTCCACTGGTCCTTGAGCTCAGGTCCATCTGGGCAGCAGGTCCTTTACCAAAGCCAGGAAAACATGCACTAGTGATCTTGATTAATTCAAATGACAGTGTCTAAAAATGAGGAAAAACATTTGGGCAAACAAGCAAGGAGACAGGTCTCTAACCTGGGTACTGAGTTCAAGATGTCTTAGAAAAGCAGCTAGATTAGACACTAAACAGATAGAAAACACCTAATAAATGGTCATCCACAACCTAATGTTTCAGTGTGTTTTTATCTGAAATTTTAATACAAAGAAATATGCAAAAAGTAAGAAGGAGAGAGTCATATTTGCCAAACCAAAGGGGATTTGCCTATGAGACAAAGGCTCAAGGCCACATTTTGGTGTTTCCATACCCCTCTCCCTGAAAATATGACCCTCAGGCACACAGAGACCTGCACTTCCCACTGGAATAAAGGGTTCCTGCCTTTCCTTTTACAGAAATCACAAAATAGAACATGGTGATCTCTCTGCATATGGGCAGGAAGAGCCTCAGTGTCAGCACCAAGTTGCTGGATCTTCTCTCCTACCCTGTTGTGACCTCTAAGGATCACCTATATTTTCCTGAGAGTAGAACATCTTCCTTGGACAGGAGATCTGAGCAGGGTCTGGCTGGGATAGCAGAACATCTCCTGAGAGCTAAAGAGCCAAAGCTGAATATCTGGAACTCAAAAACCAGCTGGCTTCCAACCACCACACTCCAAAATTTCTGGCTGAACACCTTCAACCCCCCACAATCTCTTCCACAGATCCAGCAGTCAGCCACAAGGAAACACTTCTCTTGATCCTACTCCCACTGAGTCCCTTATTCCTTATTAATAAAAGCCAATTTAAATTATAATTAGAAGCTTGTTAGAGGGAACCTTCAGCCACTGCTGAGGATCAAAATATCAATCTATGAAAGAGATGTCTTGCAGCAGGGTTAGACTGCACACATCCACAGCTGCATCACATCCCACTTCTCCCTTCCTCTGCCACATCCTCACCTACTGCAGGAGTTTTCCTGCAGCTAATGACAAGGAAACTTCATTTCTTGAAAAGCCTCATTTTCCCAGGAACACCTCCCCCCATCTCATCTTCCTGAATGCAGGCAATTGCTGAAAGAAAAGCAGCAGCAGCTTCCAGATATCCTCAGTAACCTCAGCCAGCAAGGACCTCCCTCTGTTCAGATACTCCACGCCACCATGCATCCCTCTCTCTGTCTACTCCCAAGGCAGGTCAGGGCAGTGTGGCAGGTTAGAGTGTCACACAGCATGAGCTAGAGCTGCTTCCAAAGCCACCTTCAGTGTGAGTTTATGCAATGTCTTCTTCAGACTCATCTGCAGATCCCCATAGCCTCAGGGAACACTGCCCTTCTTGGTACCACACCTTGTATACAAGGCACAGGCTCTGGGAAGCCGGGGACCAGAGGGTATGATGGCAGTCAGAAGGGCAAGTTGGCATGCACACAAACCATCTGCAGTCACCCACCAGCCAGAGATCTACCGCCAGGATAAAGAGCAGGGACAAACCACATCTTGCTGAATTCCTGCAGGCCAATGGGAGCTGTCAGTGCATGCTCCGGTGCCAGCTGCCTCAGCTCCCATTTCCCATCTCTAGGCTAAGCCATGTTCTCCCAGCACTGGCTAATGGCCATTAAACCTCATCCCAAAGGGGGGCTTTCTCACCTGGCCTTATACCCACATTGTCAGAGATTAACGAGCACAAAATGGCCAGGCAGACCCAAAGTCAACCCAGGAGAACAGAAAGCAGCAGTGAAATTGAGGAAAAAGAGTAAGGATCTGGCCTTAAATGCAGCTGGGGAACGAACAGGATGGAGGAGGTATGGGAGGAGGTCACAGATGAGGCTGGTCAGGCTAGTTAAGACCAATTAATGCAGGCAGGACGCTGATCACTTTTGCAGGGGGAGGATGTGAGAGTGATGCTATGGGAACTGTTTGGGAAAGTCAGGATAAACCAGCACTTCCTCCATCCTTGGCACAGCACCATTTTCTCAGTACTAGCAGAGGTGGTCTGAAGGGGTTATGCCAGGGTTGTTCAGATCCTGTCCCAGCCTCAGAAACCTATTTTCAGGTGCTCTGAGACCTTAGTTTCTGTTGGGTCTGTCTACATTGCAGGGATGGATCAGAGCAAGAGTTTAATTTGTGACTGAAACTGGGGCAGGAACAGCTCCCTGCAATCCCATAGCTGAAATGTAATTTCATTTCCCTTGCTTTAGACAAAAAAACAAAACCCAAAACCAAACAAGCTCCCACACTTTCTCTGCAAGAATCAATCTGCCAGAGGATTTGCTAATCTGGATCTCTGGAACAAATTCAACTGGTCTTTCTCAAGTGTGATTTGCAAGTTCTGAGGCATTTGCACTTTGGCTTCCAGCCACAAAGAATCACAGAACCATTTCCAACCAAAGGTTGGAAAATACCTGCGAGATTATTGAGTCCAGCCATTAACCGAGTGCTGCCAAGGCCACCGCTAAACCATGTTTTTAAGCCCCAAAGCTGTTATTGAGTATCCTGAGCAGGAGGCTTGTTTACCAAGCTGTAACATGCTGGTAAGGACAGGGGGAGAGGAGGGGACTTGCAGCCACCTCCACCGTGCCCCAGGCACAGCTTGTCCTCTGAGGGCTGCAGCTAACTGCTGGCAAGTGGCATCCAGCAGAGACAAGCCCATAGCGCTGGGCCAGGCTGCACCACTCGGGCTGATGCTTTAATCAGAGCTCAATCTGGATTCTCTGCTATCACCTCGCTGGACGACCTTGGAAAAGTCAGCTGAGATGTCATAAAAGCTACATGGGAGAGAGGATGGCAAAGCAAGTCATTGTCCCAGGATGAAAAGGTACTTAAAAAGTCACTTATAAAGGTATTTACCAAGACAAGTGCTTGGCTTTCCTACCCTCAACAGACACTGAGTGACCCCAAAAGCAGTTTACCACCCCACTCAGTTTACAGTAAACATCTTGCTTCTGTACATGCAGCTTATTTTACACATTCATAAAATGTGTGTCCAGCAGATGCCAGGGCTGAGCTCGATGGCAGGAAGGTGCGAGAAATCTTCTTCTCTGCTCCTGCTCTCCAGCTGCAGGCTTGTCCAGTCTCCAAACACCCCTCCAAGCCCCATTGGTTTGGGCAGTGGTTCTGCATCCTCCCAACCACACTCCTGACTTCCCTCCTGGACCCTGTGGCTGGGTCTCCCTCCTCAGTGGCTCCAGAGAAGTCGTGGGCAGCTCATCTCCCTGCAGAGGCACCACCAGCTACAAGTTCTTACTGAAAACTACAAATACCATTATTTGCATGACATAAACCTGAATTTGTGAAATATAAACATCTTCCTTTGAGGTGAGCTACATAAATGCCCCAGGCCCTTGTGTCTCAGTATAAAGGGCTCACTGTCCTTACAGGAAACAGCCAGGAGCCCTCATGCCAGAAGCTGTTTGTTCCACATCGGAGCTGAGGGAAACTGAGGCACAGAAAAAGAAGGGAGAGTCACTGTGTGAGCACTCCTGGTCTGCTGCCATAAATAATAGCTACCAGGACTGCTCCACAACAGCTAGGGAAATCCAGGGTTTGAATGCTGATACCTTGGAGATCACTGGAAGAAGAAACAACATTTAGACATGAACAGGAGAGGATTAGTTTATCAGGGCAGACAGTGACTGCCAGAGAGTAGCTGAAAGTAGTCTTTCAGAAAGACTAAAACAGGCAGTTGTTCCCTGTGTCACATCCAGGCCACTCATGTGTCCTCAGGTGCTCCACAGGCTGGTAGAGAGAAGCACCTTTGCACTGTTCACCTGCTCCCAACAAAAGCACACTGTTTGCAGTAGGCACCCAGGTGTGGCTATTGCTCTGAACTCCAATCCCATTCCCAACTCTACTAATACGGGATGATCACGTGCGTGTGAAAATGTGCCAGTGTTTCGCAGGTGTCCCAGTCCTGTCATAGTCATTGCTCAACACCCAAGAGCAGGTTGCCTGACAGCATCAAGCCCATAGGAGCAGGACAACACACACCAACCCTCCACTTTCACACTGTCCATCCTATCTGGATACCTCGGAAGGGTTAATCCCAAGGTTTGCAGTGCTGCCGTTGCTCGGTGTGGCACAGTCAGCTAAGCCAGAGCTGGAAAAAACTCGTTCCTTTACCTTTGTGCAGGCAGGAGGCAGCGAGGAGGTTGTGTGGCACCTGGCAGCACTTCCTCAGGGTCCTTGCAGCAACTGTGCTAGTCAGGCTGCCCAGGAAAAAAGGTGTCCTGCAGCCCGGGGCAGAAGATGGACGAAAGCCATGGGGTCTGCAGCCCCACTGGAGAGTCCTCCCCTGCAAGCAGTTTGTCCAGGAATCTGCTGGACAAACTCAAAAGTTGGACAGGGCAGCTGGGAACAGAGAAGAGCTGTGCTTCTGCCTCTTTTTGCAGGTTTGCTGTTGCCGGGGAGAGGTTTTAGGCTGTCATCCAGCTAATTCACACCAAAGAAGGCAAGCACTTGAATTAGCTGCATTATCTGCGCCCGGCTAAAGTGGACAAAGGATTAAAGTGTGCTGAGCACCACCACCGTGATTTGCATCTCAGAGCCCCTTCCCACGGGCCCCTTCTGCCCACAGCCTTTTTTATTTTTTTTTTCTTTTTCTGGCTATGAGCCAGCCAGCATAAGAGCCCTGTTTACAGAAATGATGCCTAGGTTAATATCACAAAAGACTTCATCAAAGCCTGTAGTAGCTACTGAAGCAGAGGGGTCTGACTGTGGGCCGTGAGCTGACCGGGCTGTGCACACAGGGGATGAGCCGCAGCCACGTGGTGCCACCCTTCGTTTGACAAATTCTGGTCTCAGCCTGAGGTACGAAACTAACTTTCTGCCACCTTGGCATATTTGAAATAATGAACAAAATCAAACTATTATTCATCTCTAAAGCTGTACACAAAACCTAAATACAGTTGTTGTTTTAGGGAAAAAACTATTTACTTAGCACTATTTGAGTGCTAAGTAAATATTGCACTGTGCAGTGACCTTAAGGGCACTTTTTCTGAGCTCATCCAGCTGCCAGAGATTATTATTTTATGCATGTTTATTCATGTGGAGAGGATGGGGAATGCTACTGCTATATGTTTCATGCTGTCAGTCTCAGAGAAATCCAAAATGGGATCTCTCAGAAGCAACTCTAGATCTGGAGAGGTAAAGCAAAAGCCTATCTGCCATCACTGGATTCTAATTAATTAATGGCTTTTAAAATGTTTTTTCACCACCAGCACTTTGTAGGTAGGTGTAGTTTTCCGGAAAGGTTCACACTGAGTGCTGCTGTGACACACGGCCTTTTATAGGTTTCTATTTTACTTGGCATCTGCAGCTTTTCCTCCTCCGCATGGGGACTGAGTGACCTTCGCAATTGCCAGCAAGGGGACTCCATATGATGAAAGCAGGTGAAAGGGAAAATAAGGGCGGAACTAGGTAAAGCCAATTCATACCTCAGAGGAGGTGTGGTCCTGTCCTCTACCTGGCTGTGGTCACAGTCTTGTGAAATACAAAAGGAGAAGGCAGTGGTTTCTTAAACAATCTGGTGCCAGGATCCTGTAGCGAGAAGGAAGGGAGGTGCTGGAAGTAATGCAGAGCAAGTCAAGAGCGTCAGCTGGGAAAGGTGTGGGACACACTGGTGCTCTGAGCCTCAGGACCACCATCAGCTCTTCACTGAAGGCCTGTTCGCTGAGCTGAGGGTTGCATGGTAGCTGGACTCCCTTCCCCAGCAGGCTGGCTTAAAGGAGAACAGAACTATCATGTCCCAAGGAGAAGGAGCAGGATGCGGCGCTGCCAAGCCGCAGGACCAGGGATGGGCATGGATGGTTCTGCTTGCTGCAGTGGTGCTGCAGGGGCTGACACTGGGCTTCCCCTGCTGCATCGGTGTCTTCTTCACGGACCTCCAGCACGAGTTCCAGGCCAGCAATAGCCAGACATCGTGGTTCCCGTCCATCATGGTGGCCGTGCTGCACGGAGGGGGTGAGTTGATGGCAGGGAATGGCCTCTTCCAGTCCTGCCCTTGCGCTGCTGGTGGGGGGATGTAATGAGGATACTTTCAGCATTTCATTAAGGCAGGTGGTGGAAGGGACTGGGAGGTCCAATTAGAGTGGCTGCTCGGCAGTACACAGCATCTCCAAGCCACTTGGATCCCACAGTCCAGAGCTAAATGTCCACAAATTTCGTGCTCTCTTTTGTCACTCTCAGAGTCAGCCAAGACCCTTGGTCAAAGAAAGCAAATCCTTTTCTCAGCCCAGTTTTTCCAAATCAGCAAGAACATAGTTATTTGTCACAGAAGCTCTTTGAATAAGCCAGCACATAGTGCTGGAGCTCTGGTACTTTCTTGGTTCATCTTGTCCGATGATGAACTGAGAGCACATCTCCTTCCAAGTGCTTCATGACAGCTCTGTTCTTTGTGGCTGAAGAGATGCCAAAAGCTGAGCTCCTCAGAGCTGCCAGCTGAAGCAAAGTCTTAAAAGCACTCCTTGGGCAGTGGCATGGAGCACACCTGGGTGGCATCAGGGTGGACGTGAGCAGGGCTGGATCAGTGCAGAATGTGGAGGCAGCACCCTCTGGCTGTAGGGGTGAGAGGAACATTGTGCTCTGTGGACAGTGGAGTGAATCACTGGTTTTCCCCTTGAATAAAATATGGGAGCAGCATGGGGCAGTGGTCCCAGATTCCACACACAGAGGTGGGGATTCTTTTCTCTTTTTGCAGAGAGAAAACCAAATCCCCAGCAGCTCAAGGACTTCCCAATGAGTGATCTGTGCTTTGTGACCCATACAAATCCTGTGCTTATTTGATAAACAGACAAACCCAAACCCTACCAAAAAAAACCCCTTCCAGGCAAGAGAAGGAAAGTTCCCTGTGTTGCCTATGTATCTAAGCTTCTCTGCAAGTTCATTCATGCTCCCTTCCAATGCTGGTGAAAGTTGATGCTACATTATAAAGGGGGAAAAAAACCCAAACCTAAACAAAAAAATACCAAAAACCCCAATCAACCAAAAACCAATCCCAGAGCCCTGAGTCACACTGATATGAAGGCTCTGCCAGGTTCAATCTGTTCCAGGTAGGATATGGCTGGCAGCCACCTGTATGGACCTGTATGGAATTGAGAGTTTGCACCTTAGCAGAAACAGCTGGGTCCAGAATATCAAGGTATTATCAGCCTCCTACTCACAGCACAGCTGAGCAGCAAGCCCCCTCTTCCCGCTCTTTCATAACACCCATCCTCATTGGACAGGCAAGGCTGTTTCCACTCTTTGGTAATTAGTACAGCTGTGATTCATCAGGGACAAGGTTGCTTACAGTCCATTCCCCTATGAAGGTGTAGATGGGAAGAGATTTCAAGGGAAGTGATAAGGGGGCAATCACACTGAGAGTCAGCAGAAATAGAGCAGTATCCTTGGGGCTTGGAATTTGGAGGCTATTGGGCATTCCCCATCCTGCTTTCCAGCCCCTGTGAGCCTTCTGAGATTAGTGGGAAGGATCCAACTGGGACCTGCTGGCCCTGGGAAATGGTCCCAGAAGCAGCTTGGTCCCAGCATGTCCAAGAAGGACAACTCTGGCCGTATCCACGAGAATGTCAATTGTCGTGTCATCTTTAATGAAGTAATTGTTGTGTAGAAGGCTAGAACCACAGTAAAAGGTAATAGAAAGACAGCCAATACATAGACCCAAAAGTTATAAGTTAGATAAGGAAAGAATAGCCTTGTGTTGGTATTCACAATAGAATTTGTCAGGGCACAGCCAGAGAGTTGTACTTTGCTTGCCAGTTATGTCTCCTATTGCATAGTGATACAGCACAGGAGGGCTTGTTCTTGTCCCCAGTAGCAGGAGGCAGCACTAACACAAACCTGAAGGAAAAAACAACAAAATAAACAGAGATCAAAGCCTCTCTCTCAGGCCAAGCATATATGGCTTTTGCTGGAAATTCTGACCTCCTTTAGAAGGGGCCAGGCCTTACTGATTTGGGTTCTCCAGTTACATTAATAATTTCAGCACTTAAATCTTTCCCAAAATTGCATGCTGCCATCATTAGTATCTCTTAGAGGTACCACTCTCTTTTCTTCAACTTTATTCTTTTTAATTCAGAGGAACTGAAGGGCAAAAAAATATTTGTTGCAAAAATTGGAAGAGGAAGGGAAATGGGCAGAGCAGCCTCTTCTCAGAGCAGTCAGTACTGGGAGAAGGTTCCATGCAGGAGAGCTATGGAAGGAAATGGAGAAGGGCACAGGGCAAACAGTAGCTCAGAACTCAGCCGAACACATCCCATAATTAGTGGGATATGTTCCTAGGTAAAAGCCATTAACTATTACTTTGTTATAAGATAATTTCAGAGACCTCAAAGTCCTCCATCTGTCTCCAAAAGGGGATTTCAGGTCCATACAGATTCCTGCTCCTAGATATCCCCACATACGCAATACCCTGCACTAACTCGCACAAATGCAGCACTTTTGTTGATATTATTCTTGCAAAAGAAAGCACAAAAGCCCCAGGCAAGTGAGAAATAACATTTGAAACCCAGACAACAAGTAACCAGGAACTAATAATGAAAAACCCTTATGGCTTTTAGAGCCAATCTCTTATTTTGTAGTGTTCAATGTATGTCTTCTTGGGCTAGTTAAAAAGCAGTACCATCCTTAATGTCTTCAACAGGAGGAAAAGTAATCCAGCCACATTTGCTGGACATTTTTTCAAAGACCAGTGAAGTCTGAGGCAAAAATCTCGCAAGCAGCTCAAAATACAGCCAGCTGCACTCCTAATTTTAATAATATTCCACTGTTTACTTGATTGTGTGGATTTTATTTCAAACCAGACATTGATTTAGGTCACAAATATGCCACAGGTTATATTCCCTACGCTGACTGACTCCTAATTCTGCAGCTTACAGTCATTTTGCATTTGCTTCCATAACCTTAAATGTTCAGAATTGGGGAAAACAGTTAATAAAACCTCAGAAACCTTGAGAATCCTCGAGAGGACAGGAGAATAAACTCTACCTTCAGATCCTCTTCTTCCAGAGCATGCAGAGAGAAGCTCCTTCCCACTGGTCACTACAGGTGTGAACTAATCTTTCCGTACCCCAAAATGAAGGATGTTAAATGTAATTAACAAACAATTAATTTATCACAATCTCATGGAATTCACCAGAAGTCCATTTCCAAGGGTTTTAATGAAAATCTATCACATTCTCCTTTATGGTCAAAATCCCAGTAGATCACAGACCTCCCCTCAGCCAACAAGCAGGCCAAGCACTTGGGAGGATCATGGCATGCATTTTCTCTTCCTGTCTCCGCCACTACATGAAGCTGCTGGGACAACCCTTAGGGTCTCTAGACAACATCAATCCATAACTGCAGCAATCCAGCAGGTACAAAACACTTCCTTCCTCCCTAACTGCTTCCCTTTTTCTTCTCCACTTCCAGGGCCCCTCTGCAGCATCCTGGTGAAGCGGTTTGGCTGCAGGTTTGCGGTGATGCTGGGCGGGCTGCTCAGCGGGCTGGGAATGGTGTCCAGCTCCTTCTGCAAATCCATGAGCCAGCTGTACCTCACGGCCGGCCTCATCACTGGTACGTACTAGAGAGCAGGGAAACTCAGCTGCTGTGCTGGAGATGGGAAGTGGGAGAGCCTCCACTAAGTGGTCACGTTTTTCCACTCCTCTGTGAAATAGGAGAACTCGACAGCCTCCCAGCACAGCAGAAATCCTGCAGCCACTAGACTTGGCCTTCACACCCCTTTAGCACACACCTCACCCACTCAAGCTAGCTGGGAAGGGCTTCTCTCTGGAAAAAGCTACAGGTCTCCAGAGGGTAACATGGAGAAAAAGTATGTCTGTTCTTTTTAGTAGCTTCTCAGCCTTTTGTCTTTCAAGAAGGGAGGGGGTTTTGTTGTTTTTCCAATCTTGGAACATAATGTGTTGGGATAATGTCCTTCCCAGGTTCCCTGGGTTTGTATTTTACCACTCCCAAACTGGGGGAGAATGGAGACATCTTTTTCTAACAAAAGACCCTGTTTGTTTTGAACAGAAGTAACAGATGGGAACTTTTCCTTTCCAAATATTTCTCCTATATAACTGACATTCAACTCTTGGTTTTTAATAAAACAGAGAAATTCATTCCTTACTCTGGAACCAATCCTGCTGGATCTTGCAAGTTAAGCAGTAGGCACTGCATAGAGAGAAAAACAAGCAACTCCCTGAACCCTGAAGAAAGCATCAGGAAAGCAACACTGATTGTTGCATGTGGTATAAATCCCAGGTTTTTAATGAACAATTCTGTAACAATTTTAGGAATTGCAGCATGTCCCAGAAAAATGTCAGTTTAGAACAGTATATTTACTGTACCAAAGAACACAAATAGTTTGATTTACACACAACATCCTTTTTCATCCCTGGTGTGAGGTTTCTGAGTGTTAATCAATCCCTGGGGGCTGTATGGCCTGGTAGGTCAGAAAACGCTTCAGTGACAGATGAAGTCATCTGTAAGTACACCCTGAATTTGGGCTCTTTTCACCCTTTAAGACAACAAAGAAAGATCATTTATTCTCACCTTTAGGTCTGGGATCATGTTTCAGCTTCCAGGCAGGAGTGACTGTGCTGGGCTACTACTTTGTGCGGTGGCGAACTCTGGCCAATGCCGTGGCCTCCACCGGTGTCTCCCTCGGTTTCACGGTGTGGCCGCTGCTGTCTCAATACTTGCTGGACGAGATGGGTTGGAGAAATACCTTCCTCATCTTTGGAGGAATACTACTGAACTGCTGTGTTTGTGGAGCCATCATGAGACCCATTCAGCTGGCATCAGGGTCACTTCCACAGTCTGCCAAGCCCGAAGAGCCAGAGAGCAGAGAAGAAGAGGCACAGCTGTCCAATGGAGCATTTCCTCATCACCCCACGCTCCAGCCACACACCAGACGGACAAAATGCTTCCATATGCTGCAGAAGTACCTGGCTTTTGACATCTTCTGTCAAAACAAAGGTTACCAGATTTATACTATTGGAGTGACCTGGATGATGATGGGGTTTGCCTTACCCCATGTCTACCTTGTGCCTTATGCCATCCACAATGGGGTGGAGGAACACAAGGCAGCCCTCCTCATCTCCATCATTGGGGTCATCAACATCTTCATCCGCCCTCTCACAGGGCTGCTCTCAGGACACAGAGTCTTCACAGGGAGACGCATCTACCTGTTCAGCCTGGCCGTGCTGCTCTACGGGCTCAGCAATTTCATCTGTGTCATTTCAGCTGAGTTCAGTGTGCTCATCCTCTACTGCGTCATCCTCAGCATAGCCATGAGTGGCATTGGGGCACTCACCTTCCAGGTGCTGATGGATGTGGTAGAGATGGACAGGTTCTCCAGTGCTCTAGGGCTCTTCACCATCCTAGAGAGCATCACCCTCCTCATCGGGCCCCCGCTCACAGGTGAGAGAGGCTATGAAAGCTGGCAGGGGGAAAGGCAGTGGTTTGGAAACGTGAGAAATGTTTGGGAGCATTAAGAAGAGGAATTAGGGAGTTCCCAGACTCATGGTGTAGGTGAGTTATGTGAAGGGAGCAGGTAGGATTGGAAAGGAATCATCAGCCTCTTCTGACAGCTGGTAAGTGATTTTTGCAGCTGCATCAAGAGCACACTGAAAAAAATTACTCACTGGGTAAGTGATCTGATATGTATGGGAGTAATGACAGCCTTTTTCCAATGGCAAGAAGCTGACAGGAATTGCTATGAACTTTTTCACCATTTTGCCAGTTTGCATTGTTTTATCCATGAAGTCTCAAGGAATTGTGATTAAACAAATTATTTTATTTATGTTTAAAATTATTACCAGTCCTACATTATTCAAAAGTCCCATAGTAAAAGGGATTTCTGTTCAATCTTCTTTCCAAGTTCTGGAGTGTATTAATTTTTCCCTGGAGTCAAGAAAGGAGCTAGTTGTGACTGTCAGTCCAATAAATTATTCACAGTTCACTCCAAATGCAACTAAGTGAGCTGTTCAAGACACACCTACTCCTACAGTACAGCAGTAAGTTCAAAAGACTAACAAACAACAAATGTCAATCTGAGCATGTCAACCTCAGTTCAGGCTTTAGTTCTCTCCTCCAGACAACGAATTACGGGCTACTCAGCAGGAAAATTATGTCTGGTTCAATAATGTGATGGTAACATGCAATGTATTCCATGGTACTGCCTGGCATTAGTGTGTCAGCCACTTTTCTCAAGGAGCAAAAAACATCAACAATCTTGATTTGAAAAATACAAGCAAATAAACATTATTTCAGTATTTCCACATTGATAAGCAGCCTATGGAAGGCATCATGTATTTGGTCTCGGTATCACTTTTCCATCTCTAATATTAGTGTTAAATTACTCCCTTGATATCTCACATTTCTAAATGGTTCATATTGAGGTCACTTAATGTTAGTCATAATCTTGCTGTGCTGTGAATTTTCTTATGCCTCATTACAAAAGATTAGAGACAAATGTTGAGTTTAGAGACCTTATTATATAAATTTTCTGAGTTATTTCTCTATCTAGTTGTTCTATTTTCTGCCCTAGGATGTAATAGGGTCACTTATTCCAAAAGCCACTGAGTGGCAGTGGCACAAGGGTCCTCTGCTGAGCAAACAAAATGAAGCAGCAGGTTGAGAAAAAAATAGAATTTCCTTTCTTTCCTGATTTCTCATTGATAATTGTACTGAGAAATACTTTCTACAGATATATCACCTGACTTGTGACTACAAATGAAAAACTAAACAACCACTAGAATCCAGAGAAGAGAACTTATTCATCAGAGAATTCTTGTCTTTTGTATATGGCAGTTTGCTGAATGATTTAGGTTTAACATTCATGTAAATGTATGCCTTTAGTGTGCCACTTCTCTTTGGCTAAGCTGTGATTTCTATTTCAGGTCTCTTGGTAGACATAACCAGTGATTTCCACTACGTCTTCTACAACTCCAGCTTCTTCCTGATATCAGCTGGATTATTTATGGGGCTCAGCTTCTGTGCTCTGGAAAAAAAAAACAAATTGAGAAAGGCTTCCAAAGCAGATTTTTTGGACAATCCCTCCAGATATCAATACAGTGAAACGTCAACAGAACCAAAGGCTGAGAGTCAATCTCCTCCAACAGTTGAGTACATCACGAGCATATGAAAATAAAGAAGCAGGAAAGAGAGCAATACCATCAAGTGGTCTGTACAAAGCCACACATGGCCTAACACCAATGGCAGATGAGAAAAAAACAGTCTGCTTTCCACAACAGTCATCTTCCTTTTGCACTTCCACTCCACAGGGCCTTGTAAGATTCCAAGACAGTGATCCAGACCATGGGCCCAGCCCAGAACACAGCACCAGCCAAGGAGATGAAGCACAAAAGAGAACTGACCTCTCCGAAAGCAAACCATGGGTAACAGCCATGGGACCCAGTGCCAGAATACTTCAATTGGGTTAAGTCACCACCTTTAAGAAGTCACTGGAATTTCACAAGCATGTTCCAGTTGGAAGTGCTGGGTAATGTGGATTAATGGGTAGTTCTTCACAAAGAAGTATTGTTGCCTCATCTGTATATGCAATTTTGGTGCACAGGCTTCCTGTTTGCTTCCCATGTTGGGGGTGGTAAGACAAACACTTTCCACACGAGGTGTGTGTAGTGGTTTGAGTCTGTAATTTGGCATAACTTTTATCTTGTGCAGAGGTTGCACTTGCCAGAACTACTTTCTTATCTTTTGCTGTGATATAGGACCAGGAGAAAAAGCAAAACAGGCTTAAAACTTTAGAACAACCAAGAAAACTTCTATTGACAATATTAAACTGGTTTGTAGAAATCACAATGAAACCTGTAAATCACTTCTCTTCCCCTTTAACACTCTTTTTTCTTTTCTCACCAACACAACAGTGTAGAGGACAAAACTCAAAGATATCTCACTCTTAAAACAATCTTTCAATCTACTCAAGAGGAGGAGCCCCTCTAGCAAAACCATGGTGACTTCCCTAGAAAGACTTGGTTTCTAGTCTTTCTTGGGGTGCAATCTTTATAAGTGCATCCGCCCGGAGGAAAATCTGCACCTGCAAAAGCCTTCCCATCTCACAGCTCTCT
>VWZN01003117.1:1303-111796 GCA_013396955.1 Regulus satrapa
CACCCCACAAAAGCAGGATGTCCACCCACCCCCAGTACCTTGGGGAGTGGGTGCACCCACAAAGTACCTCCCTTTGGGTATCTCCTTTCTTCCACAGCTACCCCTACTCCAGGCAGCCCCCTAGAGATGCCCCGAGGGATGGGCATCCCTCCAAAGGGTGCCCCAAGGGCAGGGTGTTGTGTACATAGCCTCTCCTCGAGGATGTCACCCCACAGCAGCCCTCCTTGGTCCAGGCATTCCCCCATATGCTCCCTCTCCTCCCCAGTACTGGGCAGAGTCAGTCCCACCTCCCCTCCAGGGAGGTATTCCCTCCAGGGCCAGGCATCTTCCCATAACTACTTCCCAAGAGATAGGCAGCCCTCCTAAAGGCTGGATATCCCACTGCGGCCACCCCCAAGGGCTTGGCAGCCCCCTTATAGCCATATCAAGGGGTAGGCAGCGGTCTCCCAGAGTCTGTGCATCTCTCAAACAGCCATCCCAAGGGATGGGCATCTCTTCTTCGAGGGCCAGGTGTCCTCCCCCAAAGGACCAGGCATCCCAAGTAATACCTTTTCCCAGGGAAATTCACCCCACCACCCCACAAAAGCAGGATGTCCACCCACCCCCAGTATCTTGGGGAGTGGGTCTACCCACAAAGTAGCTCCCTTTGGGTATCTCCCCAATGGCCAGATATTCCTCCAGGCCACAGTGGGGGGCAGGAAGACACTCCACTCCTTGGGTGTACCCACAAGCTGCCCCATCCCCTGCCATGGGGAGCCAAGCCCAACACTCCAGAGCCAGAGGAAAGGAGCACAAAACCCCATCAATGGGGCATGGGAAGTGCAAAAGGGCCAGAGATAAATGGCGCCCACAATTTGTGGGGTGGTTAGGATTGTTTCTCTGCTCCTTTCACTCCCTTCTCTGTTCTTCATTGGATAGACCTGGTGCTGCTCCCATCGGGAAAGCTGCCCCAAGGAGCTGCTGAGGGCACCCAGGGAGGCTGGTAAACCAACACGGAGCAGCACCCAACCATGTGCAATCCCACCACCACTCCCTTGAAGCAATGCTGGAGATGCTCAACCTGGTGCTTTCCCGGCCAAAAAATGGGGGACAGCCCAATAAATAAACTGAGCTCCTAGGGCAGTTTCTCCATGCCCCCTAGTCACGGCCCCCACAGCCCAGCCTGCTGCTGCCGAGCTCTCCTGGGCCTTAGTGGCACGTAAAGGGTTTCTCCCTCGTCCGGCGATAGGCCTGTAGCATCTGGCGTGTCCCCAAATACAGAAGGGAAACGGCTATTCAGCACTTCTGCTGCCTGATTGCTATTAACAGCTTCACCATTCCCTTTCCCGGTGGACCCGCACTACCACTGGGCAGCTGCAGCTTTTTATCAACTTAATATTTTAAAAGTAAGTTGTCATCCTCCTTTCCAGAATGGCGGGTCCCCCCGCCCCATGTCCTCCATCGGCTCCCTCTCTGTTATCACTGGCTTCCACTTGGGGTTCTCCTAGCCCTGCCCTGCACCCTGGGAAATGTCATCAACGTCCTCAGAAAAGTCATGGAATGGTCTGTGGAGACCCCAGGGGGCTCAGTGTCCCCAGGGCCTGGGGATGACCTGGCCCTGCCCCATCCCAGGGGAACAAGGATTTCCCCAGGACATGGGCACCCAGTGCTGCAGGACCAGCTTCCACGGCTCCATTCTGGCTCACACATGCTGGCACCAGGGTGCTGTGCCACGGGAGCACCATGCAGGACAGGATCACCCCTGGCGCCCCTGCCTGCTCCACACTATGCATCCCTGCTCCACTGTGGTCCCCCAGGATTTGCGTGCCCCAGCAGCAGCAGTCACAGCACGGTGACTTGCACCCCAAGCGAGAGGCCACAGGGCTTGGCAGAGATTTGGTTTGGGGATCCCAAGATTTGCAGCGGGAGTGACAGTACCAGTGACATGGCCAGATCCTGCCACGCCAGTGGGGATTGAAAACCCAACTGGAAAACGCCTGTGGGCAGGACGGGGCTCAGCCTGCCCTGCCCTGCCGCCACAGAGATGAGCTTTGAGCCTCCCTGCAGGGCACTCATTTCTCCTGGAGCCACCCGAAAGGGGACTGGGAGCCCTGCAGGCCACGGGCCTTGGGGGAGCAGGATGGGGAGCAGGGGCTCAGCTCGCACGCAGGGAGACTTCTCCCGTCGCTTCTTGCTGACCGGCTGTTTTATATCAAGGCAGGAGGGGGGATTTGCTGTTCTAGATGGTATTTTAATGGGCAGGCAGGCAGCTGGAGCCTGGGAGAAGCCTGCTTTACATTGTTTGGGGTTGTAACAAATAAATTCAATTAAAGGCAAATGGCTCCGCCAGCCCCCACCCTGCACAGTGTCTCTGTGGCACTGGTGGCTCCGGGAGCCGAGGGTGCGAGGCGGGAGCCCCGCGCAGGGGCCACCCGGGGCTCTGCCCACCCTCGCCCCTCGGCCCCGCCGCAGGGAGATGCCGGGGTGAGCTGGCAGGATGCGGTGGGAACTGGGAAGCGCAGGGCACCGCGCCCACAGAGTACCCACAGAGAAGAGAAGATGGAGTGTCCGGGGAGTCCACCCTGTCCCCACACTGCGTGTCCCACCCTGCTGAGCAAAGGAGATGCGAAAATCCCCGTGGCAGGAGCCCCGCCACAGCGAGCACTCCTCAGGAAGGGCAGCCCAGGACAAACGCCTCGGCGGGCAGCAGCATCCTCCGGGCAAGCGGAGACTGGGCAGGGGCTGGGGCGTGGAACTGAGCTTTGCAAGGCCACCATGCAGCCCCAGAGCCCCATGGCTGGGGGGAGAAGCGGAGGGGACTTGGCAGGGACATGCCAGAGCCTCAGCACGCTGTAAACAGCCGCCGCCGCAGCAGCAACTCCTCTGCCGGGAGCCAGCGCCGGGCGTTAGTTAGTTGGAAACCAGATGGTGCTCTCCCAACCACCGGCACAGCCCGCTGGCCACGGCCCCGAGCCAGGCGCAGGCTCTCAGGGGCCCCAGGGCTACACAGCACCCAGCACTGGGACCCCTTCGAGGTGGACGCAGAGCTGGGGGTGCAGGGAAAGCCCTACAGATGGACAAGGAATGTCAGTGTGTCCCCGACCCCATTGCTTCCTCAGCCAGTACTGTGTGAGTCCCAAGGGACGATGTGTCGCAAGGGATGGAGAAGGGAGGCAGAATCCATCAGAGAGGACTGGAGATAGGGTGTTAACATCCCATAGAACTCCCATGCATCTCTGTGTACCACACCGTGCCTCAGTTTCCCTGTGCCTCCAAACAGCAGGGAACAATCCACAGCCGGTCCACAGGTCAGAGCCCACCTCATCCCTCCAGATAGGGGTAAGAAAGCAGGGAAGGGATAAAGCCCCATCTCCAAGGCCAGGGAAAGCCTGAGCAGTCCCTGGCACATCACACCTGGAGTAACTCTCCATGGGAAATACAGACAGCAAGCCCCCATCTCAGCACCACCGGCAGCACCTGGGGCTCCGAGCTCTTCCCCACTCCCCAGCGGGCTTGGGAGCAGGTGCACCGAGGGGGCATAGTGGACCCATCCCAGCCCTGGGATTTTGGGGGGGGTCTGTGGCAAGAAGACAAACAGCTGGGGTTGGGGAGGGGCCAGGGGGAAGGACGGCATCCCTGGTAGCCGTGGCGGGGGTCCTGTGGTGTTTACAGAGCTTAAAACCCGCCTAAGCCCCGCAAGGCCACGGCGCACAATAGTGTGTGGACGTGGTGACACCGGCCGTCCCCACACCACCTTGGAAGACAGAGAGCCCTGCCACCCACCGCCAGCACCGGGATTAATTATGATAATGTAGTTCTTTCCCCCTTTGTCACCCTAATGAATGGGCCCCTTTAGGATTTTAAGGCCTTTGTTTGGTGCCTCTTTACTGCGGTATTGTAGGATGGGGACTAGCAGGTGGCAGGTCCCCAAACAGCCCCTTTTGTCTCCTTTGGGGGCTGTTTTGTGGTGGGGTTGGGGAGGGGATGCGAGGATGCAGGAGCGGGGGTGTGCTGCAAGGGAGCTCCTGGACGGACCCGTAGCACCCGCGCCATCGCGCTGGGGCCGTGGCACCCCACGCCGTGCATCGTGGCACTGCGGATCGCCGGCCCCGGCCGTGCCCTGAGCCACCCGTGCTCGGTGGGCAGATGCGGGGAGCCACCGTCTGAGCCCCTGCCTTGATCTTTTACTGCCTGGGCAAATCAATTACCCAGCAGAAAAGTCCCTAAATCCCACCATAAAACCCGTTTAGCAGCCGCGGTGGCGCTCGCCAGGCCCTGGGCAAACCTCGCCCTATGCCGGCATGGAGCCGGAGCAATTTTCCGCGGGGACAGTGGGGAGCTGCTGCCGGGGAAGGTCAGGCTGCAGGCGCAGCTGCACAGCATCTCCCCACTCCCAGGAGGCAGATGAGGGCTCCCCCAGAGTCCTGGCTGTGCTCAGACCCTTTTGAGAGCTCCCCAATTCCATGCCCTTCTGCACCAGCCTGTCCCCTCCACATCCCCTGAGCGTGGGAGCAGCTGGGGATGTGGCAGCACAGGGCACGGCAGAGAGGTGGCACAGAGGCGCAGGGAGCAGTGACAAGGCAGGGCATGGAGACACCTGAAGGGCAATGCCCGGTGCCAGCATGGATCCATGGACTCTGTGTCAGGGCCATTGGCTGTGCTCAGCACAGAGCATGGTGCCACCACAGCTATGATGAAGGAGCCTTGCTTCCTCCTCCTAGGCAGACACATAGAAGAAGCATCTTTAATACCGAGGCCAGCACAGGGCTGAGGAGCCTGGGGATGGTCGATGTCCTCCCCTGATCGCAAGATGGGCTGGGTGATTCTGTCAGGATGCCCAGGAGCACTAGAGACACTGGAGCATGGCTCTGCCTGGGGGCATCCTCAGATGCTGGGCATCAGGGATCCCTCTGCTGTGCTGCACTTCCCGGCACAGGGGACCCCGGCTGCCGTGTCCCCCTGGGCACGGGGGCTCCATGAGGAGGGGGAGATCTTGGCCAGGCACTGCCGGGGGCTGCAAACTGGTGAGCAGCGGGGTGGTAAAACGGTGACAAGTAATTGGTGTCCCGGCCAGTCCTTTCATGCCGACGCCGTTTTATGGGTGAGGAAATTGCTTGTGAGTCAGGAACACAGGAGACAAATTTAGGAAGTGCTCTCTGAATGTGCCGGGGTCAGGCGCCGAGGCCGNTGCTCTTCCGCCGCCCCGGCCTCCCCCGCACGGCCCCCTCCCGGCACCGCCGCTCGCAGCAGACACAATGCGCGGCCAAACGCGCACCCGTGACCCTCCGGGAGAGCCTGGCACAGGGGCTGCCCCCACCCGCCTGCCAAAGGGCTCAGGATCCTTCGCATCGCTCCGCGTTCCCTTGTCCAAAGGCGCCCCGCTGGCCAGAGGGCTGGCACAAGGCGCCGTCAGATCTGGGGACGTGGCATCCTAACCTAACCTCACCTCCTCATCCTAACCTCGGCAACCAGCCCTGGCACAAGCTGCTGTGTCCCCAGGGATGCGGCGATGGGGAAACGCTGGTGCAAAGGTGTCCGTATACCGGGGGTCCTGGTGCTCATCCCGCTGGCAAAGGTGCTGGAGCGGGCAGAACCCACTCCGTGCTGCAGGGCTGCACCCCATGCCAGCCTTCCCCACGTTCTCCCACATGCTGGGAAGTTGGTACTCCCTTTTTCTCCCTTTTAACTGGGAGGAAAGGCCTCAGCTCCGTTAAGGTGCACCGGAATACAGCTGCCGGCTACCTTGAGCGGGCAGCCCCCATCCCCGGCCGCGGCCGAGCCGCCGCATCGGGCGGTTTGGATGTATTTTTCTTGATCGCTGGCCAAGCACTCTCTCCTGCAAAGCAGCATGTTTCTCATTTTCTGTAGGTTTAACTCCAAATTAATTTGTAAGTGATCTAGGTTTCTTGTTCCCCGAAAGATACCTAATAGCGGGGGGGAGAGCTCCTGCCAACCGAAACGTCTCAGCGGGGTAAAGGAAAAGCAGGAAAAAGAATCCCAGGAACTGTGACCCCTGGTGGGTATTTAACAAGGTGTCAGGGCAAGGGATTTTCGGAGCCAACTAAGTGGATGTGACACCGGCCCCGTGGGTCGGGACGGGGTGTGGGGATGCTCCCGCCGCGGCAGAGTTTGCTGCTGCCAGGTCTCATCCTGATCCAACCCTTGGGGGCAGCAGGAGCAGGGAGAGATGCTCAGTACTCCATTGCTTGCGCCGGCGGGCGCTGCGGGCCCCGAGGTGCGGGAAAAGCCGGGGGAAATGGAGATGCTTGGGGTTGGGGCGAGCCGGTGGAGGTGCCCTCGCTGGGGAGCGAACTCACGCCGCACCAGGGCTGAGGAAGCGCTGGCGCCTGGCGGGCAGGGAGGCAGGGGAGGCCCCACAGGGTGGTGGTCCCCTGGGGCCGGTGGGTGGCGGGAGGGGGCCAGCGAGCCCGCCGGGCGCCCCTGCCGCATGGGAAGCGGGCACGGTTTAATTGGGCGGGCGGCCGCTCGGCGGGGCCGGCTGCTGGCAGGCGGACACAAGCTCTTTTGTCTCCGCTCTCGCTCCCGGCACCGGCTGGGGCTGGCAGGGCCCGGAGCGGTGCAGCCACCGAGAAGCCGAGCTCGCCACCGGGGCAAGCAGCCAAACCCACCCCGGCTCCTCGGGCTGTCACAGGCCCTCGCTGCACGCGAGGAAGCGTCCAGGTGGCCAGCGAGGCTTCCTGGCTGATGAGGGGTTCGGAAATGTGTGGCAACCACCGGCAAAGTGCCCTGCAGTTCTCCCCGTGCCCCCTTCTAACCAGGAGACCAGGAGCAGCCCTCCCCGCTGACTGGGCTCCTGACCTTCACGGCTGGGCATCCTGGGGCAACAGGCGTGTGTGAAAAGCACCCTGGCTTTTGCTCTCCAAGGTGGGATCTACCAGAGGATGCCAAGGAGGGATCTATGGCGAGAGTAGCCACTGCTTTTGGGTCCTGGTTTCTCTTGCATCCCTCCTGTCCCTCAGCACCACTCAGATCCTTTCTGTGGAGTGGGGTCACCAGCCAGGGGCTGTGCCTTTCCTCCCTTCCCTAGCACCCTTCAGGCACGGTGGCTCTCCAACCCCACAGGTGGCATCCACGAGGGTGGATGATGACAGAGCTGAGGAATAAGGGGCAGACCCCCACCACGTGCATCCTTAACCTGCTTGGTCTCCCAGGGACACTCCAGGGAGCCTCCTCTCCCCACAGCCTCTTGCTACAGAAGAATAGGGGCTATGAAGACTGGAAAGGACATCATGGCGAGAGCATTGAGGAGTGATCCCCGGGTGATGGAGTGGATGGTTTGGCCACCATCCAGGGCAGACCGGGCTCCTCGCAGAGCAGTCCCAGCCCCTTGCACGGAGGGAGCATGGCTGGGGCGGCGGGGTGCGTCAAAGCCAGCTGTGGATCAGCAGTGGCTGCAAGCAGAGCGCGGCCAAATCCTTTCTTCCCGGCATCCGGCACCAACCACCGCCTTTGCAGAAGGCCCAAGCAGGGGAAGATGTAGCTGTTGCTCAGTGACCCAGTGAGGGCCTGGGTCCCTTCTGGCGCCACTGGAAATGTCTGGGTGACATGGCTGAGTTGCCAACCCAAAGAGCAGGCACCATCATCACCATGGTGAGCAACCTCTCATGGGTGGCACAAACTGGCCAGGTCTGCCTCCTCAAGTCTCTCGATCCATCACCAGGGGATTCATGGCTTTCCCCCAAAGCTGGATGCTTCGGGGAACCCAAATGCTGGGGTGGAGATCAGAGGGAAGGGGCTGCGAGGCCATTACCCACTGACCATCACACTCGTCACCGCTGCCAGTGTTGCTGGTTGGTCGCTCCTCACCGTCCCCTCCAACTCTCCCAGCGCCAGCAGGCGGCTGCACCCCGGCCCCCGGCGCAGGTGTTCGCACCGGAGACCACAGTCCTGGGGAGCCACGCTGCCTTCCCTGCCTGAGGCAACCCGCATCCTGCCACAGGGTTAAACTCCCCAAGGAAAGGAGGGAGGAAGATAGGAAAAACAATCACAAGAATTTGTTTCATGCTGCCTGGATCCCTCCCCGCACGCAGCAGTGTTTTTGGACGGCCGATTTATAATCAGCAGTGTGGAATGTTGTAAATTAAATATTTTTAAACAACTTTGCTCTCTCTCTGGTTAAACATTTCAGAGATCGCTCTTTCTTGTCTGTCTCTTGCTGGGTGGTCTCTCCATTCGCCCGTACATCTTCCTCAAACACAATTAACCATTTAGATGTTGCACAAAGGAATAGCTTATGCATACAACACCAGTCGCTCGCTGCTCTGGCGCTGGGGGAGGGAGGCAAATAAGAAGGCAGCTTCTTTTATTTTCTACTAAAAACAAAAACAAGAAAATCCCTTTTTCCTTCCCAAACTATCCCATTTTTCCTTGAATTGTAAAGGCACTGATCCAAGCTCATCAGCTGTCTTGATCCTCAGTCCAACAATCCCCTTGCCGTCCCCCCATCCCCTGAAATTCAACATTAGCATTTTAAAAGCCTAAAACACACAAGTTTATTTAGACTCAAGCTCTCCCAAGCTCTTGCTTTCCATATTTATATACACACGTATTTTAACGTATATAAAATGTCTGTCTATAGGACCTGGAAGGAAGTTCCCGTCTGCTGGCCCGTCTGGGAGGCACAGGCGCGGCTGTGGACCTTGGCTCCTGGGAGATGGAGTGAAAACCGACAGGATCCAGAAATCAGCCTCCTGGCTGAGAGGGAGCGAGCCTCGGTGGGCAGGCTGCTGCAGAGGTGCTGGGGCGCGGGGCGGGGGTGCTGGGTGCTGGTGAGGGATTCTCCACATGCCCAAATTAACTCTGCAGGTGGCCAGCGAGAAGGGCCCTGTGCTCTGCGCTCCCCCATGGCACTGGGACGGGATGGGTTGGGGCACAGTGGGCAGCCTGCAATGCAAAGGCTCCAGCCCCAACTGCCTGCTGCAAGAATCAATCCTTTAAAACAGATAATCAAAGGCCACAGGAGTGGCTGTGTGTGACGGGAGGGCGGCACTGCGGTGTCCTGGGGCTGGATTACACCACACACTGTGCAACGTGCGTCTGTCACACCACTGCTGCCGGCACAGGCGGCTCCTCTGCGAGCCCCACGTGGGGCTTGATCTCACTCTGCCCCTCGCAAGACATTGGGCAGGGACCACAACAGCTACTAATGGCCCTCACTGGGGACTTGGGCCAGTGGGAAGGGAGTAAGGCACCTCTGGAAAACAATGGGGATCCCCAGACCTGAGGGGTTTCATTAGGAAAATTCTCGTCTCTGGACCAGCAAAGTCCAGAGGGCGGGCAGGGACAGGGTGAAAAGCTCTTCCCAGGCAGCCAGAGGAAGAACAGTGCTGTGCAGAAACCAGCAAGGACACCGGCTGGAGCATGGCTCTCCACGATCAACCTTGGACACTGAAGGCAGTAAAGACTGTCAAGTCCTTGTGATCCCAACCCCGAGAGGTTCAGGAGAGTCCCACTGGTAGGGCTGCACACGGTGTCAGTGGATAGGTGACTGGGGGAGCCAGGACTGTGACCTGAGAACACATGACTGCTCAGGCTTTGCAATCCCCTTCCTGCCCACATGCCAAAAAATTGTCCTAAAAGCAAGACCAGAATGGCGTGCAAAGCCCATCGTCCCTGGGAATGGCTGGTTGTTTGTCTTCGCCTCATGTGGGCTCCTCTTCCAGGGCTGCCAGGAAGATGGGAGCCATCCGTTGGGTTTGACTGCAGAAAGGATGAGCTGCTGCTTCCTGAGAGATCCCAACAGCCACCTACAAAAGCAAACACTTTTGCTGAGGGAAGGGAGCCACAGCTCTGTGTGTCTGCAACTGCCCAACAAATGCTCTTCCCAAATCTGTGTCTTACAAATGGGCTTGGGGCTGCAAAAATCCTGGCAAGGACCTGGCTGCAGTGCTGCTGCCGGTCACACCCAGCTCTCATGGGAGCCAGAGTGAGGGGGCAGAGCTTCAGGTGCCCCGTCATGGTGTGCCAGTGGGACAGGACCCACAGGAAAAAGTGTTGCTCGGTGTGCACACACTGCTCTGCACACACAGCAACCCTGCTGCCCTGGTCACAGGGAAAAGCCTTTTGGGAGTCTTTTGGCAAGACATGACTGAGGGAAAACCATGAGCCAGCGGTTCTGCAGGCCATCATGGCAAACTTCTCCTTTACCCCATGCAGATCCAGCGTGTGACAAGCCACTGCAAAAACCTTTTCACAGCAACCCCGGCCTTACATCTGCCAAGGATGTGTTCAGGATAAGTCTGTCCAGAAAGAGCCAGCACCTACAGAGCTGAGAACTTTCATCTCCGTCAGCGAAATGTTGCCTATACAGCACCACTTGGATGCCAGTAAGGCCGTGATGGGTACAAGCTGTAAATGCTCAGCTGCCTGAGTGTGACAGAGCAGCTTATGTGTGTCTGAGAGGTGCCCCGTTCCTCAAAGCTGGTGAGCAGCCTGTACCAGTAACACCTTGCAGAAGGTTACTGGGACCAAACAGTCACATCTAAAACTACCCGGGAACAGAACTTCATGTCCTCAGTCACCTCCCCAGTTTCCTCAATGACTGTAACATCACTCGGTTTGTGAAGCTGCCTGACCCAACCCATCACATGCTCACCTGACGATGACAGCAGCGTGGAGGCCAGGTTAGATGAGGAAGGGTTAACCTCCCAGTGCCTGGCTTGGGATTCCTGAAGGCCCTATTATCCCGAACTATTTTTCATAATTACTGCCACACACGTAGACTACATCAAGAGTGAATCTTCACTTTGATAATTTGTGCTGTGAAATCTCACTTTGGGATCTACTTTTATCTCACACCAAACACCTGCAGGTCGTAAAAGGCGAAAAGGAAAATGCCTCAAATCCCAGCCAGGTTTTCAAGTGTCAGAGAACACTAAATTAATGCTAAATTCTAACCGACACAGTAAAGAGCCCCCCACCCTCTTCTTAAATTAGCTAAACAAAAGGACTGAGACTTTAACATATAATTAAGGCACAAGGAGCTGTAGCTGCTAAACAAGGCAATGCAGACTTTCCAGAAGTTAAGATGTATCCTAAAAACAGAGGGGGAGAAGGCTTTGTGTTTCAGTAAAAGGACTGTGAGTCAAAATCCCTGCAAACGTCTCACGGCTTTGCCAGTCTTCTGGTAAAATGCAAAGCCAGGTAATTACACTCCACTCTGCTTCTGTTTCTACACACCCAAAATGGAGCCTCTCTCCTTTGCCTCACACGGAGACAAGAACTCTCTTTAATTAACCTTTGTAAAGCCTCTGCGATCCTTGGATGAAAAGGGCTCGGTACTTTAGGAACATGTTTGCGCACATACGCGAGACAAAACCTCCAGCAGAAAGCTGGAGCTGAACTGCAGTGCATTTCTTCTCTGCAGCTTGTCACAGGCCTTGAAGCTCATCCCTACCCTTAGTTTCCATTCCAATCCGGTCCTTTAGAGGAAGGATTTTGTTTATGAAACTCAGGGAATGTCTGGATTATAATCTCTCTCCTGTCAAATTAACTAGGAAATGGTAACTCTCCTCAGGGGTCACAGATGCCCACGAAGCACACATTTAACATTTATCACTTCAGTTAATGAAATACCATCCCCGCCAGTTGCTGTAAGCACCTCTGGATGTCAGACTGCCAGGGGCAGATAAATGCCCCGCTCAATCCTACTAAATTCTAATAAACAGCTTTTAGGTAGGAACTTGTGTCCAATTTATAAACATTAAAGAACAGCTTGTGTTTCAATCCCATCCAGGTGCTTTACAATCCTGGCACAGGCTCTGACCACAAGGCTGTGCGTTTCACATTTACACGAGCGACTCATCTCAGAGACGTAGGTACAGTCATCCACAGATCATCCAAGTGTGGGGAAGGACCTCTTGTCTGGGATTAGGAGCAGTGGACTGACAGGAAGAACCATCAAAATAAGGCAGGGACTTACACTGTTTACACCTCATGCCTCCTTCATACTCCACCAGCCCTCACATTCTTGCTCTTGGGCAGGATTTCAAAGTATCAGACCAAACTCAGCCCTGACGGAAATGGGTGCCAAACTCCTCAACTGCATTACAGAGGAGAAGAGGCACAGATTAAACACTTCTGTGCTGCGGGGCAGCACCATAAGACACAGCGAGGAGGAGGCCGGCGAAGCTGCTGGGCTGCAAAGCGCGGCCGGCACCGCCGCTGTTCTCGCTGTGCGCCCGCCGCGTTGATGAGATGCGCAAGCAGCATCCCCAGCAGTTTCTCCCAGGCTCAGGGATGGTGGTGCAGGACTGCAGGGACGTGGTTTACACCGCAGGGAGGGCGGCTAAGTCATTCTTTGGAGTGGGCACAGTCTGTGTGGTCCCCGCTCTCCCTTCTGCTGGAAAAGTACAGTGCGTTGGCCGGGCGCGCAGGAACCGATATAACCCGGCACAAACCCGCGCATCCCAATGAGGGGGGAGGGCTGACGGACACTCCGCTCTGCAAATACTGCTTTATTAAGACATAAATATAAAGCTGAACAGGAAAGGAGCAATGACAGGGTAAACCGTGCCAGTACTGATCTGTACGGATGATCTTACGATGCTTGAACATCTGGTTCTGCTGCTGGCTTCCATAAAATCATCTTTAAAAGCTACTCGGGTTATATCTCCATCAGCTGTTCGGTGCCCACAATGACTTCATTAACATGTTTGGCTGAAAAGAGAGAGGGAGGAAAAGAAGAGCAATTGAGTTTTGCAGCAGAGCTTCAGACCTTGCATTTTTCAAAACTGCAACTTTAAAACAAATGAGAAAAGCAGATTCTCGGAAACTCAAACAGAGATTTGCTGGACTCCAGATTCTCTCTGACGGTATCCCACACACATGGTGAAAGCCTAAACAACTGACTAAACATCAGGAGATTGCTCTAATGAGAGTTTTCACATGTATGTGTCACTAATAAACAAGAGAGGCCCTACGGAAGTCACAGCTGCTACTGACAGGTGTACACCTCGGCCCAGGCAAGGAACCATCAACATCCAACATGGAGATAAGACATAGAATAGAAGATCAGTAATCCACTCCGGCCCTAAAGAGCACTGTCTGCCCCAAACTGCTTGGAGGCTGGGGAGGAAAGGGGCTGCTCAGCACCAGGGGGTCATCTCTGAGGCAGTGTGAGATCCTCTCGGCAATCTCAACTCAGTCTTGGCAACTTTAAAACAAGATATTTTTTGCATTTTGTTTTCTTTTATTTTTTAATTTATTTTTTAAATTTAAACCTGACCCTCCTGTGGAGCAAATTTGTCGGAGGGGCAATTTCTGCAAGGTCACTCCTTCGCCTGTTCCCAGGAGCTTTGCACAGCCCCAGTGGACACATTAATGTGCCAGTCCCTGCCCCAGCACTGTTAATGCACTGTACTGAAAGAGCCTTCCCTTTAAAATGCAAAAGCAGCTTGTCAGGGAAGGACTGCAAATAAAGGATCTAAAGCCAAAATAATAAAAACACGCAACTCAAAGCCCAGTGCCTAAAAAACCCAATCATGTGCTCTCTCCTCAGAGCATGACACAAAGCTGGCGTGCTCAAAGTGGGTGTCCTCAGGGTACTATGGGAGAGGTGGTGAATCTAAACTGCTCTCCAGGAGCTGGACACCTATTCAAGTGGAGCTCAGGTGGTGTGTCCCATGCCCCATGGCTCTTCATCTTACCTCCCTGCAATTAGGAATAATGATTGGCTCTGGAGCCTGGGACAAAGTGCCAAGGCCTGTGAGGGGCTGGGATACGCCAATGGAGGCTCTGGTGGAGTCTCCACACCTTACACAGCAGTGGGGGTAGATAGCCAAGGATGATGGAAATGGTGAGCTGTGTTTTATTTACCTACCTGAACTCCCTTCAGGAGAGTGGATCTTGCAAGACTGCTGAAAAACAATAAATATGCCACCTTTGGCTAAAAGAAGAAATTCCTGGCAATCCCCAAAGTGGTCAGGCCAACATGGTGCTTCTCTTGATTTAAAACTGAAGATGCAACCTTGGTACCATGCAAACCATTGCTCCAGTAAAATTTTGATCAAATTCTGCTCTATGAACTTGGAGTTTTGCACTGTGGCAAGATAATTTCTCACTACAACTTCAACCCCACAATCATATGGATCATACACAATCTTCTCAGCCTGAGGGACACAACGGGTGAGCCACACAACTTCCTTTAATAAGGAGACCAAGGTGCTTCTCACCTGCAGCATCACATTGAGACATTTAGCTCTCTTTGCTCACGGTATTTATCATCAACTGATAATGAGTCCTGGAGCCTCACAGTAACATCCTGGAGCTCAATCTCCAGCACTCTGGGCAGGATGAGCAGAGGTGGATGCAATGCTCAGGAAAATGAGGGGCTGACTACAAGTGCCAGGTGCAAGCATGATGTAGGTAGCACCACACAACTTCTCCAGCACAGCTCTTGCCAATAGCCCCAAGTCCAGCCTTCAGCACCTCTCTCCTCCCGTCCTGGACCCCACACAGCCTTGCCAAGGTACCTCAAATCCAACCTGCAGCATTTCTTGCTATAACATTCCTCACCCCCAACAACTTTCCCAATATATCTCAACAGGCCCTGTAGCAACTCCTGTGACTCCATTCCTGAACCTCCTCCAAGCAGACTACCTATCATGTTGATTTCTATGATGTGAATAAGACCCTGGCTACCATCCAGTGAGAGTAATTACATTATGCCTCTGCAGATTAAACATGCCTTCATCTAGGCTTATGGAGAGCCATGTCAATTTATGGTTCTATATATAGGTTATCTGTAGCAATACTTTTTAATAAGGAACTTCTTGCTTCATTTCAGACAGCATCCTCCATGGTCCTAAATATGCAGAGCTGGGATGGGTCCCGTCACATACCTTGCTGCAGAGGTGGTACCAACCGTGTATTTTGCACTGACATGCTTGCAGCAGCCTTATGGTTTCTTGTATTTTACGCCTGATGAGTTCAAAATGCTTTTTGAGAATGGGTAATTCCAGAGCATTCCTGTTTTACAGATGGGGAAACTGAGGCAGCAGTGAGTTTAGGGAGCTTAAGCAGCCAAAGCCACACGGGAAATTGGAACCGGCATTCCCTCATCTCTCATCCCTCTGCCTGTTTCATCTCCTCCTTGAACCCTGTGGCCCAGATTCCCCAAAGTGAGCACACATGGTATGTCACTGCTACCTCAGACTCACATGAAGTCACCAAAATGATTTCTTCTTGTAAAGGCTTAAAGAAAACACATGAATCTGCCTGTCTAAAATCCGCGAGAAAGTTTTTAAGCGATAAAGGGAATGGTTTTGCTAGAAACAAAGCCCCATTCCGCACCCCAAGGGGATGCGATAGGCAGATAAGGATTCACCCAGCTTCCCTCTTCCACTCCCAAAGCCCTTCTTGCGGAGGGAAGGGAATTCATACTCCAGTGTGTGTGCCAGAGAGCTGAGCTGTGGATAGTGTTTCATTATCAGACGTGACTGCCAGTTGCCAGTGGCTCTGGCTGGTACCAGCAAGCTCAGTTCCCGCAGAAACTTTGCCTGAAACTCTGGGGGAGGAGGGAGAAGTACCTCACATGCTTTGCTGTTCAGCTCCCTTTCTCCTTCCCCAGCTCCCCATTAGGGATTTCTTACCAGGCTGCCTTTTATCTGACACTGGCAGGGTTACAGATGCATTCAGCCCACAGAGAAAGAAGACGGATTAGAGAAAGGACTTTGAGAAAGCCTTAAGAGTTGGACTCTTCAACCTTAAATCATGTTCAACTAGATCTTCTCAGATTGGGAGCATCTGGTGCTAAGCAAATCCAGAGCTGATCAACACATTCAACCTCCTGATTAGCACTTTGCTTCAACTTGCTGACGCAGCCCAGCCTGAAGTCAGCCTGGGTGCTTGAACCGAGTGTCCACGGAGACTTTACTGAGTGTAAATCAAAATCCTGTCACTCGTTATATATGCGTTCCTGCTTGGGAAGACATTTGTTTACACATACTGTACACTAGCCCCTTTAAAACATACGCACAAGGCGAGCTAGAGAGCAGAGCAGCTTTTGGTGCTTGGCTAAAAACAAATTGTAATGCAAATAAACAGAGGGGCGGAAATGACTGCACAGCCCAGCACAAACCCCAGCAGCAGGCTGGGGGCCGGGGACCCAGCGCTCCCCAGCCTTCCTGGCAGGTTCCTGCCAAGCCGCTCACAGAAAGGGGATGCCGGAGCATTCCTTTAAAAGCCATGTGAAAGCATCTCCTTGTTGTTTGCTCAATTAGCCCCAGACAGATTGCTGCTGCTGCTGCTGGTGGCAACGCTGGGTTGTAAAGGAGGAGGGGAAGGAGGGGAAAGGGAGGAAAAAAAAAAAAAGAGAGGAAAAAAAAAGGGTTAGGGCCTAGGCCCAGGACCACCACGAAGTTTCAGCCCTCAGGGGCTCCAGAAAACGTTCAGTTTACTCACTCAATTACATACACTGTTTTATAAACCCTTTAAAATAAAATAGAAAACAGTCCCTGGCACAGAATTACTGCTCTATTATACAGCAGTGATGAAAGCCACTGCTGTGTATTTGCTCTCTTTAAAGCAAGAGATAGTTTAACTTAAAAAACTAGGTGGGGGGGAGGGGTGGCTGCAGAAACGCATGCACGAAAACACGCTGTGGGTGGTTCCCACCACATTCACCCAGGACAGAAAGGATCAGAGAGTGGGAGAGAAGAGCAACTTGTCTCTGCAGTGATGGTTGGCTCTGGAGAAGCAGCCAGGTTGGAGGGGGGAGAGGAACTAAAGGGGCTTAAGGGGATGGGAAGCAGCTGAAGCTTGACTTCGGGAGGCTGGAGGGTGTTTTAAATTACATGGAGAGATAAAGAAGGGAAGCAGGTGATGGGGGCTGATTTGTTTGTGTTTACAGAGCAATGGGACTTTCCAGTCAAGGCCTGTTCTCTCCTCAGCCAAACTTTACTTACATGATCACTGGAGGCCAGGGTGACCACACTGTGGCCCCAAAGGCCAGGTGTGTCTCACAATTTCTCCCAAGTGCCAGGTCAGCCCCACTGGCCAGGTCAGCCCTCGGTTGTGCCCATGGGTCCCCAGCAACGATGATTCCCATGAGCTGAATGTTCCAGCTGCTCCCAGGGTGGGATGTGCAGCTCACCCCAGGGCGTGGTGGTAGCTTCAGGCAGACCAGTTCTGGTCCATAGCTGGGGCCTCCAGCCCACAGAACAGGCAGGCAGTAGAGATCTTACTTCTGCCTTACACCAGTTCTCAGTGCCGATGGCCCCATGGTTCAGCTGAGGACTTTTTCATAGTTCAACCAGAATTATTCCCTTTGCTCTCAAACCCTTCTGTGGAATACGTGTGTCTTGGAGCAGATAGATTGAGGGAGTGAAGCAGAGAGATATATGGGAAAGTGATCAGCCAGGGTCTTAGAAGAAAAGCTAGTAAAGGGAAAAGGAGATCCAGAGCTCGGGATGCACCTAAGATAGCAAGCTCCTCGAGGAGAGGGACAGGCCTGAAGTCCTCGTACTGGGACCAATGTGATCCCATGGGCTATGACACCCTCACAGCAAATGCAAGCAGGGATCTCCGAACAGCAGTCTGACTGTCCACATCTTAACTTCCTGATATGATGGCAGAGGTGCCATATTTGCCTGCAGCACTGGACACAAGTTCTCTTCCTTCCTCAGCATCCATTGGGATGTTCTGCGTGGTTCTTTCATGTGGCTGAGCTCTAGCAGAGCAGAAGTGGTTATTTTCTCTGTGTGGAGCATGTAAAAATATTTCCAACTGCTGCCTTATGGGTAGACTTCAACATCAGCATGCTGCAAATGTGGCAGTACATTTAACCCGCTCACTCAGGAAGCCTGAACTTCCCTGGCTGGGAATGACAGCATGCAGAAGTGTGATAGTCCCCAGCGGCAGAAGGGAGGACAGAGAATCACTGGATGGATATTCTAGGGAAGTTTTACGCCACTGCTAAGGCCAGAACTCATAAACCATTTTTTATACTACTTGGAAAGGAGGCTTATTAGGATTAGTTAGCAGTATAGTCACTGCATAGTTGCTGAAACAAAAATGTCAACTATTTAAGAGATGCCTGTCTTAACTGCCAACAATATCTTTGTCATGGACATTCAGTAGTTAAACTACTTGAGGGAGAAATATTACCAATCTCTTAGTTTTGCTATAAATTCACACCATTCCTACATCACCTTCAGCTCATTTTGCACCCCTGTGCACAATATACATGTGTGCACTGTTTAGTCTGTGTCTGTTCTTCATGAGCTTTCATAACTCCCATCTGCACAGCAGCATGCTTTCTGATCCCAACCCTGTGTTGTGCTAAGTGTTTTCAGTTCCTGAAGACTGCACCAGGAGGTACTCAGCATCTTGCAAGAGCAGATGCTCACCCTTACTTGAATGCAGTGAGAGCATCAGAAAGTCTCCTGGTTCCTTTTTGTCTCTATCCTGTTAAATCTTGGCTCATGTGAAGCTTCCTCACAAGCAGGGACTCATTCACATGTGGAGGTTTCATAAAATGTACCTGTTTTCAGAGGATGACATTAGAGAAAAAAAAATATCCTCCTTGGCCCTCATTAAAATAAAACAATCTTATTCTGTTTCATTGAGAAGTTCTGGGATTCCAAGCCTGGAACAGGACTTGGAAAATGATTGGAAATGGGAGCCAGTCCTCACTGGATTTGTGCCTTTTCCTCTCCTTGTGAGAAACCACAGAGTTTTGGCTATGTGATAAGCCTTTGAAAAAAATCTGAAGTGTGCACATGTTCTCAGGAGGGCAGCTAAAAGCTCCAGAGACTACAGCAGGCACTCTTGACCATGGAAGAGCAGGAGGAAGGCAGGATTTCTTCCAAGCTGTGTGGGCCAGTGGAGTACTCTGCACAGGACCACTCCCCTCCTGTGCCCAGTATGAGCCTGCCCAGGCATGAGAGAAAGGGATGCAATCCAACTGAAAGCACTCAGGGAATGAGTGCCAGATGAAAAAAGGAGCATGGGACTGTTAGGCAAGGGGACTGGAAATAGCAGCTATGGTCAGACCAGAGGAGGTGTCAGGTGTGTGTCTGGGATTAACCAGCTAAGAGAAAAATGAAAGTCTCTATGGGAGAAAGACTAGGAGAAAAATCAAAGAGAAGGCTAGGATTGGGATGAGCCTGGTGCTGGGACAGAGCCACAGTGGAGAGCTGTGAAGCAGGAGTCAGGATCAGGTAGGACATAGATCTAGTTGGAGCCCCATGCCTGATGCTGGAAATAAATACACAAATAAAACATCCCTGCCCCAGTGACAACAGAGATTAAAGCAAGGGGATAAGGTGGTGAATTTTATACCAATTTCGCTAGTTTTATACTTTGTGTGAGCGTTTACTGTCTCTGTTCCTGGTGTTGCTTTGAAGAAAGATTAGGCCACTTTACCTTGAAGAAGAGTTAGGCTGCTTTACCATATACACTTGTTCCTGGCTAACTTATACCAGATGTATAACGCTCTCCCTGCTGAATGTGGCCAAGAGACTCCTTTGGGAGCTGTACTTAGTGGCTCATCTGACTCGACTGGCCCATTACCAGCACTCCCTCTCTCTAGTTCTACTTCACTGAAGCACATGCTGCTTTTGAGCTCCTCTTTAAAACCAGGTTTATCAAAAAGGCTGCAGTGTAACCTTAATAACTGTCTTCAAAACAGTGATTGAATGCTCTGTGCAATTGTGTTCTTTCAGAATGCTGTCTGCCATTTCCTATTCCTCTAAAAATTACTGCCTTTTTCTTAGGTACCAACATGTTTTTCAAACTGCTACCTGGTGAGGTAGCTTTCACAAAGCCCATCTGTTAATTCTCTGCTAGCAAATTCCTCTAAGTATCAAATAGGAAGGAAAGTGGATGCTTCCAAGGCATGGTAATAAAAGCAGTAGGAGAATAGTAGGGCTCTCAGGAGGCATGGTTTGCAAATCCAGAAGTTAAATAAAACACCATACCTTGACTTCAACAGAGACATTTAAAGACACTGTCTCTGGCCAGCGCTGTGTCAGGGCTAAAGTCAGTGCAGGGCTGGGACGACAGTGCTGACAGTTATCTGCACTCCTGTCTTTCCATTTTTCTTTCTAGTTTGAAAGCACCAGGTTGCCTCTGATCTACCCCTGTAACCAATGTTGGAGTATTCCCTCTATTTAGGTGTCCAGAGATTTGCCAAGCCCATTATTAAGTGATGAGGTCTCCCACCATGTCCCCGGGGAGATTATCCCACAGCCTACCAGACCACATCATTAGGAAAATGCTCCAGATAGCCAACCTAAATTGTGTTTAATTCAATCCCATTACTCCCAGCTGTACCATTTGGACCACCCTAAATGTACCCATATTATTCTGCAGAAGTAGAAGGATGAGAGCTGGTTTAAGTTACGTTTGCCTATCATTTGTGGTAGCTGTTCTCCTGCCATCCTCCTTGCATGGGACTGGAATTCATTTTATGAAAGGAGGTCAGTGCAACACTGTCTCAAAGAGCTCTTGTACCCCAAGCTGGTTGGGCAGTGTGGCCAGGACTCATGGTAGAGCAGGGAGCACACAGCCAGTTCTGCGGCAAAGTCAACTGTGGGATCTGCTTGGGGCTGAGCAGGATGATTCAGGGATATTTCTACCTTTGATGAATCCTGGCTGATATTCTGGAATGAGGGACTGCTATATTTTTATTTTTTCATGTTTCTGGGAAGGTGTACGGAGTTTTGCTGAGGAGGTTTCTACTCCCAGAAACTGGAATGTGTAACTCCCAGACTAGGGTCAGCAGCCAGCAGCTACTGCTTATGTCTGCTGAAGGGTAATCAGCTTGCAAAAAAAGGTGGCTCCTACCCAAGAGAAGAAGTTTTTTTTCTTAACCTGGCCATGGAAGCTCAAGTTTGAAGAAGGAAAAGTTACGAAACAGAAAAACACGGCCAAAGTCTTGATGAAGGGGGCAATAAAGAAACAGACTTACAGGGCCACACCAAAAGCTTGGCACAAGATACAGGAAGTCTTGGGCAGGGGAAAGGAAGTCATGACATGCTTTCACACTGAAAAAAGAGAAGACCCAGTTTACTACGGGACCAGTCAAGATCAGAAGAGAAATGCTGGGCTGGAAAGACTCCATGGTGCAGGAAATAAGTCATGAACTTCGTAGACAGATCCCGGGCCACCAAGGCAAACCTGACCCCCAGCCCAAAGAAATTCTAGAATGGTTAGGAAACTGAGGCAGGAAAATGAACTGAGGCTTTACTATTTTTTTCTTACTCAGCATAATGGCGTATTTATAATCTACCTCAATATATCTCTGCTAATGTCAATCATATATTTCTAATAAAGCAATCATACATTTCTAAACTGTTTAACTGGAGGGCCCCCAGCCTCCAATTAACCCAAGAAGTGGGTTTAAGCTTTGGGGAGGGGAGCAGTAGACTCTCAAGAATAGGCAAATGATCCACGAGGACAGCTCTGTTGCTTTCCCTGCATATATACCTAGAGACCCTGAAAAATATTCAGATAAAGATGACAAGGACAAGCAAGAAGAAAGACCAGTTTTCATACTATAATCAACCAGACTAGCATCTGCACCCTGGAAGATACTTCCAAAGCAGCTGAGATCAAGGTAAAAGGGTGACCTACTATCATCTACTAAAGAAATAAAATATATTCCTATTTCCAAAAATATTAGCTAAATCTACACCATGTGTCCTCATAGTTCACACTGCAGGTTAACAACCAAACGTGACCCAATTAACCTTTTCTGGTGATTCATCCAGATGTGTAGATGCAGCACTTAAAGACATGGTTTAATGGCAGACTTGGCAGCATTAGATTTATGGTTGGATTTGATTGTATGAAAAGAACTTTTCCAACCTAAATGATTCTATCACGGGGGCAATGAACCCCACAAAGGACACTGATTCAGACTGGTGTGATGGGCAAAGCTATGAGTAGACACAGTCACACAGACACCAAGATCACAGTGAACTCACTGTGTTACCTACAGTATTAGAGACTTGCAACTGCAAGATCAATACTTCGTTTTCATGAGCCCTTTTTACTTTTAGTTTCTATTTAAGGAAAATTTGTCATATGCGAAGCTGGCAATAGGTTATACTATTCTATGTAGGAATCCAGAAACAGAGAAGTATCCCTCTGACTGCTCTGGGGGATCCTGACCTCCAGGAAAACACTGACTTTGACCCTCACCCACGAAGAAAGCTTCCAAAATCTCTAGATAAACTAGAATCCACTAAAGATTAGTAAAAAAGTAATGTAGTGCAGTGTAGTGTATCACCAGGGTGAGTAACTTAGGTTTTAGGGAGTTAACATGGAGGGAACAGGGTGTTGTCTCATGGTTCTTCTTCATGTACTTCACTTTCTCTGCAGTGTTATTAGCAAGATGATTGGGTGCGATTTGCCGCAGTTTTTAGTTATGTAGGTGGACGAGAAACGGTAATTGGTAAAGAAAAGAAAATAAGATAAGTTTCTACCGTTAATTGTACAAAAGTGATTATAAAAGACCTTGAACCTGCGCACTCGGGGCTATTTTGAAGGTGGGCTTTCTTAAGCACTAAGTCCTGTGCGAACAGTGCCAGGCTTTGTAGATAAGATAATAATAAACATGAAGACCAAAGAGAGAAATTGTCCATCACGTCCTTTTTCCTGACACAGAGTTGAGATAGTGAGGTCTCCTTCAGCTTGGGAAACCTCCCAAAGGCGCCCAGCGTCTAGGGGCCAAAATATCACAATTCTACATGAAGTTCAAACCCTGCTCTGTATCAAGACACTTAGAATTGGGAATCCACCCACAAAGACAAAGCAAGCAAATAAATCCTGATCTGGCTAAATAACTTCACATGGAGTCTGCAGAGGAACTCACTTTTGTCCCTAGTCCACACACAGGAGCAGGGATCTGCCAAACCCCAACCATAAATATTCATTAAAAAGCCTCTGCTCGGGATGCAGTCACTGAAACAGCCATTTCCTGCCCATTATCTCTTAGGGCAGGAAATCAACAGTTCCACTCATGCGGTTACCACCGAGCCCTCACCACGTGCACTCCCACTGGATGGCTGAACTTTGTATAAAAGAGGGCCACGTAGCTGTATCCTTTCTGAAGCCCCAAAATAGTACTTCATGGCAGTAAAGCAGATCTGAACGTAGCTGCCCTTGTATTTCACATGGAGCAGGGCAGCTCCTAATGTGATGTTCCACCTTGAGCTTTTTCTTGGAGCAAAGTGAATGGGAACATACTGGCACTGCGCGTTGGGAGCACCTACAGAGGAGGATATTTATGTGATCAATAATTTGCCTGCTCTTCCCCTGTCACTGACAAAGATTACTAGTCAAAATAATGGCTCCTTCTGCTGAGGACAACCTCAGGCTGATCTAATTGTGGTCTCTGGGAAAAGACTGTCTCAGCACCCAATCTTGTTCTTTATAAGAACAACAGAGTTTTGCTGCCAACTTCAGTGGAGCAAGGCCCTGAACTTATGCCAAGAAGCTGTACTTTCCATGAAAAACAAATCCTGATATTATAGGACACCCCACTGTAGAACTGCCACAGTATATTAGCACTTCATTAAGAAGAAGGAGTAAAATCTCAAGGAAGAAGTTCTGAAAACTATTACAAATGAACTGTAAATACAGCTTTTGTACTTACCTTTGGTTTCCAGCCTCTGATCACTTCCAATCAAACAGTCCTTGATGTCTGCATCCTTCTCTATCACAGCATTATGACAAATAACACTGCCCTGAAGACAGCACCTACAACATAAACACAAGCAAAGCAGGAAAATAATTTAAACGACAGGTACAAAACAAAGGTATCCACTGGAATATGTAATGACTCTGTGACATGATCCTGTAAGTAGGTTCAGTTCAGGTCTTTTCTCAAAAACTCCATTCTTCTCTTGATCCTCACACCCGGTTGCTGGAAAAACTTAAATGCCAGGTGTCAGATTGGGTTTGCAAAGAAGTTTGCAGTTTTACCTCCTGTTAGAACAGCTTTGCTTTACATTTTCTCAATAGAATAAATACTTAACTGAATAAATAAAGACTTGAGACCTGGATAGAATTCTGTATTTTCCACAGACAGGCTGGGTAACTGTGGGGGTGGCTTCTCTGCTCAGCTCCCCAGCTAAAAACAGGAGCTGTAGCCCAGTCTTTTTCTGCAAATTTTGCTGAGCAGTTTTATACATTCCAGCTTGCCAGGCACTAAGAAAAGGTGGAGAGAAGGGGTAGATCAATAGCTCAGCTGGTTGGCTTTGTTCATGTTACATTCAAGCACCCAAACATGATTATTCTGCAGTACTAAACCAATGAAACCCACACTAGACCTACACTACCTGCCTTGGGTATCATCATGCTCATGTTGCCTTTAACACCACTAAGTCTGAAATGTTCCATAGGAGGCAACTTTAGCAAAAGACACTTTATTCTAAAATGTATTTGAATCTGTAATAATAAGCTTTTAAATCTGCCAATCCCACTGTCCAGGGAGAAAAGGATTTCAGAGTCCAACAGCTGGGTTTGTAAATTCTCTGCTGAGAGATTCTGAGTTACTGCACTGCTCTGAGTTCCTTCTTCCAGTAAGTTGAAACTTGTCAATCTTTACTAGTATCTGTGATGTGTCCTGAAATGCTGTTCCCTCAGTATGAGTTAAATGAATTACATGTAATTTCTTTCAAAGATACAGAGAAGAAAATAGCTGTGAATCAAACTATTTCTTTCCTTATTTTCACATGTTCAAAGGTAGATAGGAGCCGTTGAAGGACAGAAAACACAGAGGAGTCGTATCTAAAAATACTAACACTCATTGAAACCAGCTGATTGGGAAGAGGTTGTAAGTGAGATCTATAATCCTGGAGAGATGCAGGTAATCTGCTCCCCTTAGATAACCCAATATTAATCCTACTTGTGAACCGTAGCATCTCATATCTGCTTTCCAGTATTTCTGTCAATATTAATTACAATAACTGTGAATATTATCAGTCCAGCAACTGATCTCTGTCAAAACCAGAATTTTTTTGCTTCAGTGACCTTCTGCACAGTGAGTTTAATGACCCGCAGCCATTCCCCCCCTTGGTTACGGGCACCACCACTGTCTCGTAAAGCACGGCTGCAGTGCACCATCAAGCTGGCCTGGGGACAGAACTGTGAGCTGGGAGTCTGAACTAACAGAGGGGTTTTGGTATCAGGTCAAAGCCCTGAGCCTCAATTCTGTATTGAATGAAGCACTAGTCAGCTGAGGTCCTCAGAAGTGTGAAACATAGATCCTCACTCCAGACCACTGATGCCAAAATTAATTCACAGTATTTCCCTGCTCATACAACACTGTTATCTAGAACAAAGAATTTATCATTAAACATTACAATTCTGTGGCTTGTGTGAGCCAGAGCAGAAACCATCTGCCCCACAAAACCACAATTAATTCTGCAGGAGTAAAAGCAATAAAACTGGACCTCAGTTGCAGTGGTTCACAGTTACAACCCCCCATGAACAGACTGTCCCCTCTGAACAATTATTCTTTTAACTCACTTAAACTCCCCCTCTGCTGACCTATAAGGAGGCAATATGAGCAATTATTCTACAAGCAACCAGCTCAGGTTGCTTTGGCAAGGTTTTACTAACATGTTAATAAGATAAAAAGCGGCAAAGATACACAGCAGACCCCTGCCTGTCTTTGCTCTCACACTGTCACAATCTGCTTCCTTTCCAATAGCCTCGTGTGCCCGCACAGCGGCTCAGACCATCGTCCTGTGCAACAGCAGCCGCTGAGAGCAACAGCAACTTGGCATTTATGCCAGGCTAGGGAAGGGAACAGTGGAAGCAGGACTGCCCACTGCTGCCATCCTGACTTAGCTTTCAACAGGACTGGTGAAGGGAATGAGAGAAGTTGCTCATTTCCCACTGAAATGGCTCCTAGCCAAAATGTGCACTCCAGCATACCTCCTCCTCTGTTGCTTTGAGCCAGTCAGATGAAAGCTTTCCCCTGCAAACTTTCAGGTTCCCACCATCTATCACTTCTGCTGAGCATGAGAGCAGCTGTGAGTGCACTACACCTCTCAGCATTATCCTCATGCAGGAGGAGATTCCCCAAAAGAGAGGGGATTTAAGCTGTCGGTCTGGAGCTCAGGCTGGAGAATACTGCACCCAAAAACAGAGCCTACTTGAACACAAGCTTTCAACTCCCTGAGAAAGAATAGCATTGTAACCAAGAAACTGCTGATGACATTAACATCAAAGATAATGGGGGCTCCTGCCAAACCATTTTTTGGGAGGGACAGACCAGGGAACCAAGATGAACTTGTCTGTGCCAGGTGCTTGCAAATCAACCCTTCCCTGGTGCCAGGGTAAAACAAAACCCAAGAACTCCACCACCCCAGGAGTTTCTTAAAACTTATAAAACCCAACCAACTGCAGAAGTTTTAAAGCCATACTCAACGCTCAGATTACCCCAATCACACAAACCAGCAGCAAATCCGGCTTTTATTGCTCAAGTGGAACAAAACTTCAAGAGATAAAAACACAATTTGTGGGTGTTCCCTTCACCCGCTGACAGATGTAACACAGCCATTTTGAAACCACTTGTAAATGCCTTTTTTCTAAAAAAAAAAAAAAACCCAAAAAAAAAACCCAAACCAAAAAACCAAAAAAAGAAAAAAGTTATAAAGCCTGCCAAGAGAAGTATTTTGTGTGTTTATTTAATTTTTACTATTTTTTTCAAGTTGAAGGGTAAGGAGTAAACTTTTATTCTCCTACAGGGTAAATATCAGATCTCAGGGCACTGTTGTAGTCTCCTTGCCTAAACTGCCACCACAGTTCCTGCCTTCCATAACAATTAGGTGCTATTAGCCCTCAAAGGTGCTCTGACAGCATCCAGGTTCATCAAATCTGGTGTGTGTGTGCATACGCACACATTGATGTACTGCTTTATAATGCAAACCATATTTATTTTTTCCCCTGAAAATGTAGTATATTTTAAAACTTTTCAGCACGGTGAAAACGGATATCTCCTGACCTTAAAATCCAAAAAGCATGTTCAAACCCACAAGAGGAACTAATTTGGGGCATTTGATTTACGGCTGAAATTTCAATTTGAATTTGTTTTAAGTGTAATCACAAACTGAAAGTCTGGCAGCTGGGTGTTTTTCAGAAAATAAATAAAAATATTCAGTGTGTGTCTGCATTCTAGAGAGAACATTTTACAAGCCCAGTCCTGTAGTGGGAACAGATGTAGCTAAAGCATTAATTTGTTCTACAGGTACAACGTGCAAATGGGAGCACTGAGAGAGTGCGCGCCTACGTCTGTGTCTGTGTGTCCGCTATGTGCCTGCATCTGAGAGACAGAGCCTGACTTTGGGGTGGGTTTTTTTGAAAGTGAGAGAACAAGAGCAAAAGGAGTAGTGGCCAAGGAGGCATGGGGGGATTACAAGGATTTAGGTCTTTAAACTGCAGACCACCTAACAAGATCACTCTGAAATGCCACTAATTTCAGTTAAGGCCACAGACCTCCCTTCCTCTGCCCTCCCTCTCTCCCCCATTGTAAACAACTAATCCCAGCAGAAAACAACAGAGAGCAAAATGTACACACATTCTGCAACATTCCAGGTCCTTCTTTATCTTTTATTTATTTTTCTAAAAGGTCAGCGTATGTATGGAGGGAGGGGGGAGGGGAAGAAAGCCAAAAAAACCTCAAGTCCATCTCTTGTGTGGGCTTGAAGGAAGCTGGGAGAAAGCAAAGTCCAAGAGCACACAATATGGAGCTTTTATAGCACAGCAATTCCTGGACTCCGCTTATTTTCCCCTCCCTCTATTTGTGGCAAAGTCACATAGCTTTAAACCAAAGGACAGGGTGGTCGATTACATCTGAAAGAAATGTAAAGAATTGGGAAAGAATTCCATCTCCTGTCGAAATTATAAATAAGGAAGTATTAATCCCAGAGACAGGCTGATTTATGCAGCCCTGGAACTGCTGACTTTCAGCCCAAGTATCGGTCTATAAATCAAACTCTTAAATCAAGTGTGTCAATCGCTGGAGCATTGTGATACTCAGGCAAAGCAAGGCACCTACCACTGAAAGCAGGAAGACTGCCAGGGAACTGAGGTGCTGTACCCTTCGTAATTTTCTAAAGTGTAAATCTGAGATCAAACATCCTTTGGGGGAACGGGAAATCAAAATACGCAGTGCTCAGCACACCGGGAGCAGGCAGCGGGAGTCCAAGACACAACCCCCTAATTACAGGCTACCCACTGATTATTTAGGACTCTGTGATTAAAGTGATGAACGCTCCTGGGAGAAAGGGGCTTAAGTAACTGAGGTCAAGACCTCAACTGCAGCTCTCGCCCTGGTTGTGCAAGCTTAGGAAGGTATGAATGTCACAGGTTTGCCTTACAGCAAATCTCCTGAAATGCCAATGGAAGTTATCCAGGCCTGGTACTTTAATCCAATTGTGCCAAAACCCCGACGTAATCTCTGTTGGGCAGCAAAGCAAATGAGGTGTCTATAATGCAATGCTTAAAACTGTAGACTCACAAGAAAGAAAGCCTGGAGCACAAAGCCTAGGACAGCCTGTTGGTACTGCTCTGCTGTGCCAAGAAGTCGTGTCTCCTGCGCCTCCAGATGAGCTACGAAACACAGAGACTGACACGGGAGTTAAAAGCAAAGGGTGACATGCCTCAGCAGCTACTTTGCTGACTGAGGGGTAACAGATGTGAATTCTCCTAGGAGCAACATCCCCTTCTGCCCTAACCAAGAAGATAACAGCTACCACAGGCACCTTAACGACACTAAGAGGCGGCAAGGAGTCAGGGAGAGTTCTAAAACCCACCAGCAACCCCTAAAGGAATCCCCTGCTAGCTAGTGAGCCGGTAGTTGGGACTCATGATCACATGAATGAGGCACAAAGACCGTGAAAAAACAGGGGAGAGGCAAAAACACTATTAGGGAACTTGGGAACCTAAAATATTTTCTTTGCCAACATACTTCACACACCAATACATTTTTTACACCAACAGACTTTCACACACGAACATAAGAACTCCGAGCACTATGAATCTCACTCAAGTAAATACCAAAGCCTACAACAGATGCCAGCAGTACATGCTATAATTTATAGATACATTTCAAAGCAAGCATTTGTAAGTGAATTTGGGCTTTGATCTCCTGTTTTTCCCCTTGGGGGTAACAAAATCATTCTACCAACCCCTCTAAATTCTTCGCCCGTCTCCGAGGGTGTTTTCACTAAAGAACTTGTTTCATGTCTCTTTTCTAGCCAAGCTCATCACTGTGGTATGGCTCCTTTACACTTCTTCCCCACCCTAAACATTTTGCATTACATATTACATATACTTGCCAGCACTCGTATTTTCCAGTGAAAGTTCAACTGACCTTAAAGGATTGCCTCAAACATACCTTAATGTGTTTTATTAAGTGAAACTTAGGGTGCAGGGATAGGTTGCCAGGAAGGTCATGCCTCACCTCTGAAACTTCAGTTACATCCAGCTGATCTTGGAACAAACAAATTGGTGGCCTTTTATGTAGCTGCAAGCTCGGGGTTGCACACTTCAGCAAAAGTGAGCTGCAAGGAGTTTACACCACGAAACCCCACACAGAGGAAAACTGACCACCCTCTGGATTCTCTATTGCAGAGTGGGAGGGCCGGGTCCTACACAATTTTAGACACTCCACTGATGGCCAGGAAAAGCTACTCGTGTCTATGTGAAGGAAACCAAGCATGAAAATTATGTGTTCACTACCACCTCTGGGTTTGCGTCGCTTTCCCAGCAGTTACCAGACTGAGCGAGGGAACAGGCACAGCACAAGGACACCTTCTCTGGGGTTTTTGAAGCACAGTTCTGGGTTGAGAGTCAGTTTCTGTATCATGTGAGCTAGGTTGGCATGGAAAAGGTGCTTGTAAATGTCACCCTTACAACTGAACCTGGCTTCTTAGATCCAGGCTGAACTTGTTCAACCCTTGTCTCCTCAGGAACTTAAGAAGCACAATATGATAATTTTTTCCTCTTCCACACCCAGGTGGGAAAAGATTTGAAAGAGCATCAGAGACATTCAAACCCAGATTCCCACCAAAATCCAACAGTAACCAGCTGCTTGTGAAAAATCTCCATACTCTTAGATCCATGTGGTTACCAGGAGACATAAGCTTATTTATAGCTCTGAAGGCAAACATAACCCTGTCCACCTGAAGAAGTAGATCAGCAGAATGAGAGGAGATATTTTAAAATGCCACCTTTTAGGGTTCATCTGTGTTTTAAGTTCAACATTGGATGTACAAGACGCTTGGAAAACTGTGATGAGCTCCCTTGCATTATCAGGGAAACATCTGCATCTGAGATTAAAGAACAGGTGATTTATTTAAGATAGACTGATGTACCAGGAAGCTAGCCTGAAGAATTTTTTTTCTTTGAGGAGCTGGTAGTAATAATGTTTCAGACACTCACAAGATAACAGGTATTATATGAGAAATTTCCTCAATACATTAGATACAGTAGAACTTGACTTCAGTTGAAAGTAATTGAAAACCAGTTCTGCAAGTAGTTCCACCACTTCCTACTTACTAGTTTCCTACTTTGCACTTTCTTCCTCAATTTATCTTCCTGAAAGCAAAATCTGCTGGCCAGAGGTTGTCTCTATTCAGTATCTTAGATAGCGTGTGCAGTGAGTTAAATAGTAGAATGAAAATTCTAATTCCTGACCAAAAATTTTCACAGTTTAAAACCAAGAGGTGTGACAGAAAGGACAGAACTTCTACATTATCAAGAGAAATAAGACCACTTTTTACAGGCAGGTACTACAGTACACCTAGTTTTGTTCATGAATTTTTGTCCATACCCATGATATACTTTATCCATATATTTAAATGAAGTTCTCACTTCTCACGTGCTTTCTGTGATATCTATTCTAAACCTGTTCTTCTTTCGAGGGAGGCACAGAGCCAACTGGCGATGTGAGACAGTGTCCAGGAGACAACAGCCATCTTAAAAAATGGTTCAAAATACAAAATTTTTGAAATTCGGGAATTTCAGCATAAGCAGATCTTTATTTTCAGCTTTGCAAGCTATGATGCTGGAAACAGCTTCATCTCCTCATTCCTTTTCATGAGGTTATGTACTGTAAAATATGTTGCCTTGGCAATAGGATCATTCCTTTGTACTGCCATTGTCCAAGGGGGAAAAGGCTACTTATGCACTGAACCCCTATAAAGACTCAATTCCACCCTGGTTTTAATTAGAACTTTCTTCAAACTGCTGACTGTTTCTACATCAGGTGCTGATTTGGCACTATTGAGGAAACAACCAATAAACTTCACAATCAATCTGCAGTTAGTAGTCAATCCAGCTCTCCTTGCTTGTTGTTTTCTTCCTTTGTACATTTTCTCATAGAAAGTAGCAATAAATTGAAGACATGTGGTAAACTAGAGTAGCCTTAACCAGTCACACGTGGTCTCTCTCCAGTCCCCTCACTTAGCAGAATTATCCACCTACTTTCACACAGGTACCCAGAACACCTTTAACAAAATCCCATGCATAACTTACTGTCTTCACATGACTGAAAGACAATGCTAGTTTTGGCTGACAAAACATTTTTGGCGCCAGTTCTTTCTTCACATATCTGGGTACTTTAGTCCTTCATACAAATTTTTACTCCAGCCTATTCCTTCTGCCTAGGGAGTTAGAACTCCCCAAAGTTTACCACATCTTCCCGTGGGACTCTTCTAACTTTCCCTCTGTCCTCAACATTCACATCACCTCCCTGCAGTTTGTAACTCGAAGCCTTTGGTGTCACCACCCTTGCATTCCAAGTTTCCTGATGCTGCAACACTTCAAAATTTGCTGGCATCACAGTGCAGCCTGACCCAAAACATATCTTCCTGTCTTTTTAACCCCTTCTCCTTTTCAGGTGACCTTAGTTAGCTATGTGCCACGTGGGGAACTTCAGCACTTCAGCTCAGTTCTCTTGGGTAGTATATTTGTATGTGGTTCCAACAACATGATGGAAACGTCACAAAGATATGAGGCTATTGTTCAATGGTGCCTGCCCCTGCACAAACTCAGTAACTTCAGTCACACCTGCAGCCCTACTCTTACAGGTCCTGAACCAACTGCCTACTGCATCAGGCTATTTGGCAACTTTGTCTGCAAGTCTGTCTGCTGCAAACTTCTTTCTGGAGGGAACTCTCCTTTTCCCACTGCTGATCCTGGTTTGGGATCTGTTTTTTCTGGTAAAATTACACGTGAGACAGGTTTAGTTTCCTTGGTTGCTCTGTGAAGATCTGGTACTTTCTTGCTGTGAAGGTAAAATCTAGAAGCAAATCTTGGACCATTTGCTCTCTCTGATAATCAGAGCAGCCTACTTATGGTTTCCATAAAAACAGCATTTGAAGCAGAATGCTTTCCTGTATTTCTTAAAAAAAAAAAAAAAAAAGGAAAAAAAAGGAAAAAAAAAAGAAAAGCAGCAAAATACTTCAGACTGTATCTACCAGAGTCCTTATGGTACTGACTACCACCTTGTCAACCAGATCTTTTCAAAGCATGGCTTACAGGAGACTCAGTATTTATCTGAGCTTTTCATGCCTGCCTTCTCAACTAACCTCTAAGAAGTCCAAAGACCAGATTTTTTTTTTCTACTAAACAGTCCCTTCCCCTGAATCTTTACCAGGGAAACATTCATTTTCCATGACCAAGGAGAAAGGATATAATGTGCATATAAAATGGCCAAGCTCTTTCCCGTAAGTGTATACAGTGGGACAGTTTTACTAACAAACAAGAGATTTCGAAATATTTATCTGCAGGGGTGGAATAAAGGATTCAACATGTTTTTCCTGTTAATATTATTTGTAACGCTCAGAGCTCTTCAGCACAAGGTCCTGTATGACCAGAGCAATTAGATATGCCTGCTGCCAGAAGGTAGCAAACTAAGTAAAACAAGAAGACTGGTAAAAATAAAGCCAATGTTTGATAAAAAACAACAAACCAACTGCTGACTGCTAAAAAAAAAGCCAGAACAGGAACTTGAAACTAAATTAATCCACCCATATCTAGGTCTCATTTCAAAACAGCTAAGTATGCCTGAGTCTACCAAATGAAACCATGTTACAGAACCATAGAGTCATTTGGGTTGGAAGGGACCTTCAAAGGCTATGTAGTCCATGACCCCTTAAATAAGCAGGGAGATCTTTAGCTAGACCAGGTTAATCAGGGCCACATCCAGCCTGGCCTTGAGCATTTCCTGGGATGGGCCAGTCCCAACTTCTTTGGGTAACTTGTGCCAATGCCTCCAAACCCTCACAGTAAACAATTTCTTCCTTCTATCTAGTCTAACTCTACCTTCGTTTAGTTTAAAGCCATTAGCCCTTGTCCTGTTACAGCAGGCCAGGCTGAAAAGTTTGTAGCCATCAATCTCGTAAATCCTCTTTAAGTTCTGAGAGGCCACAGTGAGGTGTCCCTGGAGCCTTTTCTTCTGACCAACCCCAGCTCTTTCAGCCTTCACAGGAGAAGTGCTCTGCCCTCTGACCAGTATTATGTCTGATCATATGCATTATGGTCCATAAAGTTGAGAGGTGTGGGAAGAGAGACTGACAGTGAAGAATGAGGCAAAAGAAGTGGTTGAGTACCTCAGCCTTCTCCTCAGCTGTTTCGACCAGCATGTCAGCCCTGCTTATCAGGGGGTTAAATCTACCAGGCATTACTTTTCATTTGCAAATGGCTCAATCCTCTGGGCAACCAGTCAGTCTGTGGGCATTACACACTGTCCCTTTGCAAGAGAGCTACAATGAGGGGACTCCTGCACCAGAGATGCAGCAATCCAGGGACCCTGTTGTGCTGCTCCACCCCTGACAGAAACAGAGCAAAGAGAAGGGGCAGTCCCGAGCCACTACAGAGACTAAGGACACACACAGCTACTGCAGGCACATCCACACAGACAGTTTTCAAGCCACCTATGATTTTAGCTCAATTAGTAGATTTTCTCCAACTATGTAACTCACTGCAGTCATTTGTCACTGAGCTCTAGGGAGCCATCCAGAGGGAAAATAGAAGCCTTTTGCCACTGCAGCCTGTCACCTGGGCAGTCAGCATCTCTCAGCACTTGTGCTGTTGTATAAATTACATGCCTCCCAGCTTGGTCAAGTATGTCCATCATTCAGCACATATGTAATCTTTGCTATTTTATTGTCTCATTGATGGAAGAATTAGCTGCACAGCGGGAAACACATTAAGAAAGGACTACCAATTATTTTGCCCTGTTACTAACTTCTTTAATCCCCTGTAATCTCTTCTAAGGGGGGATTCATATCTACTCAAATCACTTCACAGGAGACATATATAATATAACAGAAGCCCTACAGACCAAAGCAAACAAAAAACCCAGCTTCTGGTACTTCAGAGTATCAAATGCACCAGCCATTGCTGGAGGACAGATCATAATTTGCAAACAGTATGCAATGGACTGTCCAAACTTACCCCAGTTACTTGATCCATTCAGTTGGGAAAGTTCCCATCACCTACCTAGGCCATGACCTCTGTTCCTCCAATAACGAGGTAACCACTGCCTAACAAGAGACACCTGGTTTTGTTCTAAGCACCTTGTGGTGTTCCCACCTGCACAGCAAGAATTTATCCATTTCAGAAGCCAGTATTAAATGTGGTGAGGTTATTCAAAAGCTTTTTTCTGGTTTGGAGATATGACTTACGGACCTTGACACTGCAGGAACTACAGCACAGGATCCTCAATCACACAGAAAAACTACCAAGTGACAAACATTTTAAATTTAGTTTTTGGTGGGTTTTGTTTGTTCATTTTGTTTTGCTTTTTCTATATTGATAAAGTGAACTGAAGCTGCTGATTACTTTTGCAGCTGAGATGGGAAAAAAAAAGAAAGATTCAACCCAGAGAAGCTAGAGGTGATGGAAGAGGGAAGGGAAAATAAATACCAAGATAGTGCCATGTAGCTCTTAACAAATGAACTTGGAATGCTGAGCAATTTTTCATTTGGTTGTTCCCAGTATCCTGACTTTAAAATAAGAGATTTATTTGATCTTTCTTTCTTCTGAGTTATCTATACACTTTTGTCTTTTCCATAATAAGTGTCCTACTGCAGTTTTCTCAGCCTACTGCTTCAAGTTGGTGTTACTGCAATGAACACTCCTGGGAATGGCCTTCAGTTACCACTCACATTTGACTTGGGCATTATTATAGCAGACCATTAGTCTGGTTGAACTGCTCATGGTAGCATTAAAATGTATACTCTTTAAATGACACAGTTTTTGTCCATTTCTCAATGCAATTTCAGAAGCTTCTAATATACAATACCTTAGTTGGTAAAACCAGCTTACTTGTAGGACATCTGCTGTACAATAAAAAAAAATAAATTAGATCTGTCAAAGCACGTTATTGTGCTCATTTTGACTCACATCAGCCAACACATACTGGCTTTCCAATTAAAGATGAAGACATTTTCTGAAGTTGTGATTAGATAAAGCCTGAGCTGTTATAGAGACACTTGGGAGAAGAGGTGTTTATAAGGAGTTGTCCACAGTGGACAGTTTAAAGCAAAACCACATATAAACCTGTTGCAAAAGGATCCATCAACATGAGTAAGAATGATTAGCATTTTAACAAAAAAATCCATCAGATTTAACCAAAGTAATGAAAGAGTCAAAATACATTAAAAATACATAGAAATCCTTCACTGCAAGCAAGGCTTCTTTCAACAAAACTCAGCAGCTAGAGTATTTCTGTTTCTCACTACCTGTGCATGCATGACTTCATTCCCTTCTAATCTTAAGACTTACCATGATGCAATAAGAAATCTGTGCAGATCTACATAATATTAATTACAGTATGCTTTGCAATAAAGATCCAGAATCTATAGTCTTAATTCTGGCTGGAGAGGAATAATTACAAATTTGATTCCAGTGCATCAGCGTGGAGTAACCACAGAGCAGCTAAAGGGGGTAAACCCCTGGTGAGGTTTTTCACTCTTTGGTGGCTATATTGTTTTCAGCAAGAGTCACTAGGGATCACATTGTTTTCTAGAATTCACAATAATGTTACCTCGAAAGCCAGTTCATCTCTCTTAAAAATAATATATCACCAACTTTAGGATGCTTGTGGAATTTTGTAAAATGCTTAACACAACAGCTCTTGGGTCGATTTAGGATTTAGAACACTACTAAATGCCAATGCAGACAAACACAAGACGATTTGGGACTCTTCATAAAAATAGTGCTATTTTTACACGTAGCTGCCTCTGCAATTTAATGGTAGAGCTGCTGACCTCATATGCAGAACCATACCATTATGATTGTGGCATCAATTCATTAATCAAAAAGACAGAGGCTTTCATGATCAAATGAGAGAGGTTCTTCTACTTTTTATGAGAGTAGTGCTTGTCATACAGCCATACTGGATGCATCTGTAATTGAACTGGAAACCAGCTATTTTCTATATTCAATGGAATTCTGATTTATGATGTGCTTGAAATTACTGTGGATTTCTATTAAAGACAAACACTTTGTGGTAAGGTACCATACTTACCTGTAATTTAGTTATGTAACAGTAGTATCCTCCATAGACCCCACATCCTTTGGGGTTTTATGTTTTTCAGATATGCAGCTTTCAGAGCCAACTTGGCATTTTTTAAGAGTTTGGCCTTTTTCCTGAGGCCTGAAGCAAACCTCAAGCCTTGAAGGAGCAGAGAATTTATACAGGTCTGCACAGACTCAATCAGCAGTTTCCTTTCCACTGACATCCACAGGAAGTCAGCATGTATGGAAAGATGGGGGCATGCAGACATCAACAATTACAGACAGGCCACTTTTCCCACATTTGGAAATGTACAGCTCAAGGCTAACTATTTAGTTGGTGTCTTTAGTGCATGAGAAACCTCTACTAGCTGGCAGATTTTCTCTTTGAAAAGTTTATTAATTTATTCTATTACTCAGCATAGGCAATGGTAAAGTAAAGGCTGCAGGATGACAAAAAAGGGCCAAAGAAAATGACATTTTAGGTGAAACTGTAATATTCGAATGTGAGAAGAACATTTTTAGTTGGCAAGCATACCACTTTAAAATATGCTTTGTGCCTCAAATATTTCAGGTATACTCACTGATCCAACCACTAAAATAATGGAAGAACAACACACAAGCTCATACAGACTCATACATCCTCTTAACTTACTTACACATTCTGAAGATGACATGATCTACTGTAAAAAGAAGAAATTTATGTTCCAAGACAGCAGCCCTCTTGTTCATTTCACCTGTGCACTTCTGGACTGCTTATAGAGATTTATTTGTGACTTGGTCTTTGCTAACACATCCTCTGGTAACATCTCTTCTGGCTGAGGATTCTTTACAGGACAAAAACTACTGACTCAGGATCTATCTAGAAAAGAAACTGCAAATTTAGGGAATTAAGATACAAAAAGGTAACCTACCCTTCCTCAATTGTAACAGAATTCATGATGATACAGTTTGTTATCTTAACTTTGTCTTTTATGGTACACATGCTGCCAATGATGGAGTGTTTGATGGATGTCTTCTCCCCGATTTGTGTGGATGACCCAATGATACTGTCTGATCCAACCTAGGGAAGAAAAGAACAGAAACTAGCAAAAGTACATGGAGTTCTCTGATATGTGTGCTCCACACACCTTTCCTAAAGCATGTCTCAACCACTCATCAATAAAGTTTACCCTGCTCTACCTTGAGGGATCCGTGGCAGAAGACCTGAAAATTCAGGGCCCAGCCCACAAGCAGACAGACAGTCTTCCTAAGGTCTGTTAGCTCTGTAAAACTCCATTCGTGGATCTGGCTCTGTAGGCTTCATGCAGAAAGGTAAGCATGGCAGGCACAGTCTCGGTATTCAACCAAAATGGGTTAGCAAGAAGCAAAGCTAAAATACTGATCCTTTCTGGGTTGGGTGTCCTTAGGGAGGCAAACTGCTCCACTACCAGGAACTGCCATTAGGGAAAACGAGACTACCGTGTCCGACTTGGGAGTAAGATAAACCTAACAAACATTTTAGAAGAGAGAGACTGAAAGGCAGGAACCCATGGGTGAGCCTACAGAAGACTCTGGGCTGTACCACCCACGTCCCACCATTCCACACTTCAGAGCTGGGCTCCATTTCCAACAATGGGACTGAATTTTAGCAAGCAGTTTTTGAAACAAAGTGGTTGCAGACTACTGAAAGAGCAGAGATGGGAAAAGGGAACACTTACCATGCCTCTATCAGTGATCTGTGCAGACCCATGAACCAATGGCTCTTCCAGACCCAGATTAAGCAATAATTTGGGAACCTGCATGAAAAAAACCCACATCAAAAGTTAGCATGATAGTGCTGCACCCACAAGTTACATAAAAAGCTCAAAGATGGCTTTGGTTTCCACTACACTACCAACTACATGTTGGTATTTGCCACCAGCATTTTAACTTCTGGGAAAAGGTAGGTCACTGCATTTCAAATATCCACCAGCTATGTGTGATTCATCATCTCCCATTTTTGTAAAGGAGACAGGTGCACTGCTTCCACAGTGCACTACATGTCTCCTTTCAACTCAGCTTCCCACCTGTGGAGAAGCAGTGGATCAGCAGCAGCAAGCAGGCTGGCTCCAGCTGAACACAGTGACATCCTGTATGTTACCACAATGTCCAGCATCTGCCATTCCAAACGCAGCCCAGAGTGTTGTACACTGTCCAGTAAAGCAAGGGTGGGAAGCAAGTAATAACAAATGTAAATTGGTAAACTGGCATAAAAGGATAGCTGTGTCCAACCCTCTCCAAAAGACAGTATTCTGAGGCATGGGCAACAAGATTGGATTTCAGATACAAATGAAGATATTCAGAATTCAGATACAATTTAATCTACTTTTAAGTAGAAAGAAACGAAAGTTGATCAAGTGGCTATTCCAGATGATAGAAAGCTGCACAAGAAAAGGCTCCTGACAGGAGGCAGGTGTTAGATAAGCAGACAGAGCAGCAGTGGTAATAAAGAGAGACGCAGCCCATGAGGCAGCCAAGAACAAATCCATGGAGAGCAATTCTGAACTGGCTCCTGAAAGGAAGAGGAGCCAGCATTGTAAGAGGATGGGATATCCCTCCACTATTCCTCCTTTTGTGGGTGAAAGAGCAGCCTGAGGCATTCTGCACCTCCTGGTGTCAGGCCGAGGCCAAGGCCACACCACAGAAGCAGCGATGACAGCAGGGACGGGGATGTCAGGGGAGGTGGGAGCCTTGCAGCAGGGAACAGACAGCGCTACACAGTTACGGGCAGGGGTGATGCAATGTGTGACGCCTCTTGGTAGGACAGAGATGGCAGTCAAAGGAAGGCAGGAGACACGGATGTATCAGGGATAAAAGGTCTGTGCCACAGCAGATTGCATGGCTGAATGAGAGGCAGCCTGTGCTGGGGCTGGCGCGCAGCTCTGCACATGCTGCTTGGCCAGCCAGGATGTGGGCACTGACTGTCCATGTGGGAGGTCATCTCAGCACAGTGATGGTGCCACTGAGTTCGCCTCAAGGGAGGAAGCAGCACTCATTAAGTCTCCTTTTTCTCTACTCAAGCACCTATTTTTACCAAACTCCTAGTAAAGCTTATCTCTGAGATCTCTACTGCTCTGTTAAATTTGTCTGGATGTTGCCAGCAATTTCCAAAGCTGCTATTAAGGAACTGCTATACAGTACAGTTGTGTAAAGTGACTTCCTTAGAAAGCTGGGATTACAAGAGCTGATGGCTAAGGAGTGAACCTCAAAAAGCAAATCCCAGGGATCTGAAGAAGATGGGATCGGATAAGCTCGCATTTCTGAGCTACCATTTCAATTTGCCTGTTGTCCCCAGCAGACATTTTCACATCTGTAGCTCTTTATATCTTGAAGTTGGCCCTTCCCACTAGACTTGGATTTTGTTTATTTTTTAAAAGGCAAGAGTAGATTAGATCCTTGAGTCCAAGGTGCAGGCATTACAGAAAACCACCAGGTTACCAGAACACCACAAACTAGGCAAATCTGCCTGGATGATGCTGGCTGGGTGAAGCCAGAATCACCTGACATGTCACCTGACAAAAAGATTCAAGAGAGAAACACACACTAAAGCATACCTACAGCACGGCTTGGAAAGATTCCTACTATCCACTGTTGATCTGCAGGAAGGCAAAAAAAATGAAGAAAGGCTCTTGCCCTCCTCAGCGGAAAGGTGGTGTGGTGAAATAAATAAAGGATTTTACTGGCCAGAGCAAAGCCCTTATTAGAATCAGTCAGTGGTAGTGCAGCCTGAGGGGTAACCTATGAAAGCTACAAGCTCAAGCATTTTGCTCTGAAAAGAAAGGTTAGACTGGGGGCAGGAGTCAGAGGGAGTGCCTGGGTCAAGGGAAGGTTTAAGATGTGTTTGGATTTAATTCATCTTACAAAGAAACTATTTCCTGCTATTGAAGATAACTCCCTCCTGAACCCACCTGCCCACACACAGGCTGCAGGCATCCAGAAACCCAGCTGGAAGTGAAATGATGTGAGCAAAGTGTTTCCTCACCAGAAGGGCAATGGGTTAGGATGCCATTCCTTCCCACAGCTACTGGACTGGACTGCTACTGCTGCGTGAGTCTGTCCTTTGGGACCTTGAAGTTATAGGTCCCCACTCTGCAGCAAGGGCATCAGAATCTGGTCTGTGAAGGCCAAGATAAGGGCAAACTAAACAGCCAAAATCTTCCTTAGAGACCAACAAAACTGGTAACCCCACCCCCTCCCCATCAAATTAAATGTGCATCTTTTATGAGGATTAACAAGAGAAACAAAATGCAGTGGCACTGAAAAAAGGAACTACTTTCTCACAACTCCTCATTAAGCTCCATTTTATGTTTTACCTCCACATAGTTTCCTTAGAAATTTTACCATCCTGAAAAAGTTCAAAATTCAAAGAAAATCCTTTCCAATGAAGGCCCCAATGTGACTTCAAAACACTAATTCTTTGTACCACCCAGGAGCAAATATATTTCCTGCACTAACCAAAATGTAGAATATTTAGGTTAAAAAAAAACCAACCAAAAACAAAAAACCAACACAGAAAAAAACCCACATGGAGTCTGACTGGCTTAACTCAATAACTTTTTACTGAAGTGGCTGCTGCCAAATGTACACGCACACTTCCCTTAGCAATGGTATTCTCCCTTAACCCTTTGAGCACACTTGTTCCTGCTATTTTGGGGGAAGTTTTCTCTTTCTGACAGCAGCGCTGCCTTTCTTCCTCATCTCCCTAAGCACAAAGCAAATCACTTTATTTCTGTGTTCCTCTACAAGCATCAAGGAGAAAGAGCTCTAGTGTCTAAACTCATGCTGCCATTCTGCAATTCTGGTTTGCACAAATTTATCTATTAATGTTGTCAAAAAGAAATCAACTCAGTCTGAGAGCAAAGGCAAGGCAGTGAACACTTCCAGAATTCTCAATACAACTTTGTCACCTTTCCAGCCTCACTTCCAGAAATCCTGAGTCATTCCTTACTGCACTATTTACTGGTCTTTCAAAACTAGAAGAAACTGTCCATTCCTGATAGCAATGAAGTTCATCTCTAGCAGAGCAAAGTACAGAGAACTTGTGCATTGCATCAGCCAGTGTAGTAAAAAAACCCCCAAAACCCAAATCTCTGCCCCACAAAGATATTAAGAGCTTTTTAATCATCAGGTTGTTAGGTAGTACATGATTTCCCTAATTATCATCTGTGATTTTTTTATTTGATGAATTCTCAGTAGTGTGAAAGTGAAAACTCCAACAGATGCTGCATCAAGTCAAGAGTTCACCTCTGTGTGTAGCTGGAGTACCACCGTCAGAAAACCTGCTCATGAAAGAATTTTTTTATAATGGAAATCATTAGGTAATTTAAATGAAAGAGTAGTTTTAAGTCTTTCTTCAAATTTTTAATAATCTTTGTTATTATCACAAGCAAACAGCTGCTAGGAAGAGCCTAGTCAGAACTGATCTTGCTTGTAGGACAAGGAGGACACTGATGAAATAAGCGATCAGAGCTACTGCCATTCTTACTTGCCACACTTTGTGTCTCTTTGGCTGCAGGTCTTGCCTCTCCCAAAAAACCACAAGAGTGTGTAGGGTGAGGGTTTTCTCAGCTAAATCAAATCGAGAGTAAATCAGTGGCAGAACTGTTTCCTGGCCTCACATCCCTATCCACAAGCAGTAGGGTGACGTGCCTGGATAATGTGGCACTGGTTCAGTTCCCGCATTCTCCTCAGCTGTATCACAGCGAGTCATTCCTGCAGGGTGAAACGTCCTGTAAGCTACTGCTCTGTTGCCAAGTGGCACTCCTGTTATTTTCCTCACCTGTCTGTTGGCTTCAATGTACAGCCCAAGAGTATTCACTCGGAAGCACAGCCCCTCCTTCATGATATGGACGTAGCAGCGCACTTTGCCTTCGTGGAGAGTTTCATTCATATCTCCTCTATGATCATTCCAACAAGAGTTATCTGGAGCAGGTTTCAGCAAGCTATTATCGTCCTTTATGAAACTATAAATGTCTGGAGAACACACACATGCATGAAGTTAGACAGGATTTAATGAAATACTTTCTGAAGAGAAGTACTATCAAAATACTGTTGGTGAAGGGAAATCTTCGCCTCGCTTCGTCTCCATGGTGAGACACTCAGCAATCATTAACAGATTTTATCACATGTAGTGAGTAAGTGCTTATTTTTATTCTGCAGGTGTGAATTAAGGAATCAGGAGAGATGCAATGTTTTGCCCAAGGTCACACATGGAGTCAGCAGAAATGCTAAAAGTAAATTCCAACATCTAAGATCCTGTCCAGTTCCCAGTTCAGGGTGGTTAAGGCTTAGTCTGTTGTCCTACCCAATTTTAGGAACCCTCTCATAAAAATACATTTAAAAAAATTAATCTTTTTTCTAGGAAAAAAAATAAGAGTGCCTAGCTGATTAGCTTATAATTTACACCAAAATAAGGGAAGACAGAAAAATTTGTATGGCACACAATACTGTTTGAAAAATAAATCTACCAGAAATTTTGCTAGGAAAAAGGAGCTGAATCTCTAAAATAGCATTTCAGGCTATTTCTGTACTCTACTCCATAACTCAGGTGTAGCTTACGGGCCTTAAAACTTCCATAAACCCAAATCTTTGAAACTGTACTGACCTAGGGATGCTTGCTCTTTTTTCTTTTGGTCCTCTTCTCTGTTGTCTAGTCCTTGCTGCAATGATGCAGGAGAAGAAAACTGTTTCCTAACCAGATGTGGAATCAGTTCACTCCGGAGAGATGTGATTGTCCTGGGGAAAGAGACACATAAAGTCTGTGAATGCTAAATCTTACGTCTTCATTTTCTTTGCATAACATCATCAGACATTTTGCACACTTCATGAAGATGAATCAAAATGGCAAGACATTAAGAAAATGTCCACTGGTCACCTGCTTCCTTAATGCATTAAAATATAAAGAAATATTCAAAATTAGCAAAAAGCTTCATTTTCAGAACTATATCCTCTATATTTTAACAGAGATGACTATAATTAATTATGTCATCATCCTACAATGCATACTTGTGTGCAGATGGAATGCAGAAAGTACCAACATTGTAATGACAAAAACTCAAGTCCCTTTATGTGACTTAAAAAACTGCATCAATTGACAGGAAAAGAGAGGATAAAGTGCCCACAGAGGAAAAACCAAAGCAGCTCATTTACTTTGTGATAAAAACATGGAAATGCTCAAAGACATATGAAATATCAGATCCTTAAATTAAATTTTTTATGACGCACAAATTAATGATATTCCTGCTCAAATGACACATCCAGAACATTTTAAAGACTCAGTCCTTTAACTCAGAGAAATTAGGACATTTCAGTTTAGGTCCCAAGACTTTAATGCTCTTTAGATGCTTCAATACAAAATGTATAAGTGAACAGAAAGCTTCCAGAGGCTTCAGCTGGCAATACACCCATCTTCCCCATGCACAGATTTCAACTTTTATTACATCCATTCTGATACCCCAATATTAGGAGGTGGGGAAATCAAGAGGACTTTTATCCCAAGCCACCTATGCCTTAAACAAGGGTCCCAATCACTAGATTACCTCTACTCTTGCATTGATTTATACATTGCAATGAATCAACAAAAAACTCTCCCAAAAGACAAATATCAATGTAGAAAATCTATTGTACAATGGGATTATAACCCTCCTAATTTAATTTTGACTACAAGAAGAAAATTTTATTTTTCAATAAAGTATTTGGGAAAAAAACCCAAATCAACAGTTTTTACAATTGGAGTGCAGTCTTAAAAGAGCTTTATTGTTGTTGTTTCATTATTTTAACAATCTCCATTTAGTTACTGAATTGTGGATTATTTAAAGTAGTACTTGGGAAAATCATGCGGAAAATGAACTCAAACTTGGCACGTGTAAGAGGAAGTGCTAAACTTCAGAGGAAGGATTGGGAGAACTAACACAGTGAGTTTGGCTAGAGGGACTCAACAAATAATAACCCACAAAGAAAGAGGAGTTGCTTAGAATGAAAGACGGCAAAACTAGGAACTAACTAATAGCTTGAATTACAAAAGGCAAGTACTAGAATTAGTATAGTGAAAATTATTTTGGTTGGCAAACTCTCTAGCAAAGGGGGATCTTATACATTTCAAACTTTAAGACCAGCTCAAAGCCCACCCAGGTCCCTGTTCAGGTCTATGATAGTGAAGCAGACCTAAGGACCAAAGCAGTCTTTCCTGTCTCTGGTTTTGAAGGGAAGATTCAGATGTCGCTGCCAGTTCAACCCTATGAAAAAATAAACTGTGTTTCTTTTTCTTCAGTCCTCAGTGCAGGTTGTGTCACATCCTCCGTCCTGCAGCCCACCTCAGAAATTTTGCTTTTATGTTTTATTACAGACAAGAAAAAAACTCTGGTCTTTCGTCTCTCCTCATGCTTGAAAAGAAGATTATAATCACCTTTAGATAGCTGTATTTCAGGAACTAACGAAGCAAAACACTTCATTCTTTAATCACCGAATTTCTGCCTGCTAACCACTTACAGGCGCGCTCTGCCGCGGCCGCGCCGGCCCCGCGCTCCCACACACGTGTGCCTGTGCAGATGGGCAGTTTACTAGCTCACAGTGTTTGCCTGCAGCTGTGCCATTCAGCAATGATTTCCTGCTTGGGTTTTATACTTCATCCAAAACCGACAATCCTCTGTTTCCCTCAGAGGCTGGCTATGGCATTTATAAGATATATTACCTATAAAATACCCAAGTATTTGGCAGTCTTAAATAGTCTGATGCAGAGGACAACACAACACGGTAGGAAATGAAAGCAGTGGAAAGGGGAAAAGACAAAGTTTTGCAGTTTTGCCTGGTTTTTTGATGGTTTAATCTTTCTTGGCCAAACTCCTGAAGCTTTCCTGCAATTCTCTGAAGTGCTAGCCACATTCCTTTGCCAAAGGTGGAGCAAATCTCTGGGTCATCCATAAGATGTGGCTCAAAAACACATCCTTCTTACTGGAAAAGGAAAACCAGGAAGGTTTGCCTCTGCTTGCTGTTGAAGCAATTTATATGCAACATTAAAGGAATTTGCCTTTGGAAAGTAGTAAAAATACACAGTAAGGTCCTCTGTGAGCAAGATTTGGGAATTTTTTGCAACAGATCTTGCAAATTAAGATATACGAAGTGATAGCATGAGACTATTATCTTACTGTCAACAGCAGGAGAAACCAAAAGTCTAGCTGGAGCTAGGAAAGGAATTTAAATAAAAGGAGATGCAGAGGGACTGAAGATCCTTCATCAAGAAAGAAAACATTATCAGGAGTTTTTGGAAGAACCAACTGGCCTGTAACCTAGTTACAGAAGAAGACAAACCAAAAAGGCTTCTGGTCTAGTGTATATAAAATCCTTACAATCAAAAACCAAACTTTACATGCCTATATTAAGAAGAAATAAACGTAAGATGTATAAGCTGAAGAAAGCATCTCTTTTTATTCTCTTCAGGTTTTAAAACTTGGAGCCCCCAGGTTTCTAAAGCTCGTTGTTTTCATTAGCACCAAGAAGTGAAAATGAAATATGCACTGAGATCTACAGAAGGAAAAATCTGCTGCAACCAGGAGAAAGAAAGTAAAGGGGTGAGCGGAAGGAGAGGAGGGCACACAGAATTTTGGCAGAAATCCAATTCTAAGCCAACGTGGAGTAAGCATGCTCTTGACACCTCAGAGCAAACCCCAGACGGTAGAGAGCATAAACATGAACCTGCCTTTGAGAAACACTTGCCAAAATAAATATGTTTTCATAAAATCTAGCCCAAATGACAGGCCCTTTTTCATGAGTTTTCATTCCCTAAACTTGGATTTTTGAAGTCCTATCTGTCTGTTTTCACCTCAACAGAAAGTAGCAGGTTTTCAATGAAACCACCAAAGATGGAGAATGCTGTTGGATGTCTCCTTGTAAAGGAACAGAGGGAGACACACTAATCCCTGAAGCATCTCCTGTGGCCCCAGGATCTTTAGAGCAAGAGTCGGCAGCAATTTTGAAAGGGGTTGATACTGATCACATTTTAAGCATTCAAAAAGAAGGAGTATCTCTGGGATGGAATCTGCTATTCATGTACTAGGTCACAACTACAGGGGATGTTGGCAAGGGGTGCATAAGTGGGGGAAATGAAGACAAGTGGGCAGTTGAAATTCATGGTGCAAGTGCAAGAAAAAATACAGGAATTCAAGTGAAGGTGAAATATTTAAAAATCCAAAGAACCTCCTGGAAAATTCAATAATAAATGTTCCTAAGAGCAAAGAGCACACATCAGTTACTTGCAGTCAGCTATGCAGATTGCAGACTCAGACTCAGGCAATATAAACCTAGAATATTCAAGGTTAATTTTATTTAAAACCGAAAACATTAAGGTGCAAAAATGGCTACTTGGTCAGGCAATTGTTATTTTACCAAATACTGTTATTACCAGCAAGACATAATTACACTTTTTTACCTGGTCCCTGCACACTCTATGTATTCCCACTGTTTCTGGGATTTTTGCATCTCAGTAAAGGCTCAGATAAGGTTCATGCTAAATTAAAAAGTTTTACTTGTGAAAGAACATTGGGTGAAAACACCCTATGTCAATAATCTTAATATTTAAACACAGCTATGCAGAGTTTTTCAGATACTTTTAACCATAAATAAACTTAAAACAGTCTACAACATGGCAGAATTAAGCTTATATCTATGTATGTTATATTATATTACATTACTTTATGGCCCACAGAGGGACAACTTTTACTTGTTGCTGAAATGCAACTGCCTCTGGGATGAAGCTTATTGAAACTTCAGCAAGAAACGGAAAACAATGCAGCCAACTGAAACACAAGAAGAATTTTTGGGGAAAACAAGTAATACAGTCCCCTTAAAAGAAGACAAAATGGATTTCACTGTTATGTTTTATTGGGCTGTGATTTCTTCTCTTTCATATATGTATTGCTGGAGACTTTGTCATAGGACACAGAAAATAATGATTCTGACCAGTGATGGTAAGGAGAGCAATCTCATAAAATATTTTACAATAATATAAGAGTCTATTTGAATCTAAATTTAGGTGACCTTGCACAAGTCTAGGTAACTGTAGGTGCTGTTTGGTTTGATCCACAGCAGGAATAGGAGCATCCACAGCTTTTGTTTCCTGCAGCTGATTCCCACCAGCTTCAGACACCCTGAACACAACTGTCAGTTCCATTTACCGGCTGTCATTCATTTTAATTTTCCATGTTTCATGTCAAAAACCATAAAATAGTATTAATGAGTATTAGCATTCTAATATCCTTCCTGTTTTATGAATCTGTGATGAAGCATGAAATCTGCTGTTGCTGTCAGCACCCACCTGTGAAATCGGCTATTTACCCAACGGGCGGCTGCAGGGGGCTTCCCTTGCTATCACTGTCAGCAAAATCAGCTACATCTACAGGTGCAGATAGTGCTTGTGGTTCCCACCACAAACAAGCAGATTGTTAGCCCTTTTGTACCTATTTGTGTATATATATTTTTTTTCTTTTTAATTTTTTTTTTTTTAAACAGGCAAACGTTAGCTCTTGTACAGCTATGCAGGCATACACTGGGTTGGGTTCTGATCTTAGCTCCATGGCCTTCAACAGAGATTCTTCAGATCACATCAAAAGAACATGAGGCTGTATTTTAGACTGGTGCTCATAATTAATGTTAGAAATGTATACATAAATACAACTAAACAAATCCTAAGGCAACTTACAGTTTTGGCCAGAAAGGAGTTGCGTGTTTATACAGAACAATAAAGATGTAAGAAAAAAGGAGGGAAGAAGAAAAAAAAAAAAAGAGGGTGTGTTGGGAGAAAGAGAAAAGTTAATTCTGAACCCTGTAGGTACACAGTTCATGGTTCTCATCGTTTAAAGGATAAAGCCAAATAACATTTAAAAATTCCATGTAAGCTGGGAGCTCTCTTGTTGAATCTCAACGTTATTTTCTCCTGATCCTTTGATGGAGATTAAAAATTTCCATGTGAATACAAAGAAAGAAACAACAGTTACTCTGAGATTTTTTCCCTGAGCATTTAATGCTCCAAACTAGAGCAGCCAGCCACCATTCCCATCTCCTCCCCTCTCCTTCAAGAAAAAAAGTCAACTCACTTTGAAGAAAAGACAAAACAGACAAAACAGGGTCAGGGCAAGGGGGATTAGGGAAATGATATTTATATCATGGACCAAATTAAAATGTCAATGCAAGAGGCAGGCAAACAGCCCATGCCACATATATACACCAGGCCTGTTTCCTCAAGGAAACAGGAAAGAGATTTGAAAAGACTTAATGCAGTCCTGAGTTAATACCACCTGCCTCAGACTCAACACCACTTAAAAGACAGTGCTTGGGTCCATTTCCCACAACACTGTAATAACAAGCACAATGGAAAAAGGAATTACAGGACTTCTCCCCTTTTTCTCCCTGATTCATTATTAAAAATGCTGGAATTTCTGAGACATGTTAAGAATGCGGAGAAAGCAGAGAAGGACTACATACAAAAAGAAAAAAAAAAAATCAAGTGATAAATCTCTAGGGTGTGCCACATCTCTGCAGAAGGTTAATTCTGCCCTTACATCTTGCAATATTTTTGCCTTTTCTTTGGTGTACCCAAGATGAAGTACAATAAAGGAAAACTCCAAAATAACCAGAAAAGCCAATAAACTACGAGGCAATTAATTGTGCCTAATTCAATAACCTGCAGCACTCGTCACAGCATTAAACATCTGTTATATCTTGCTATGTTCTCTTTCTCCTGGTCTACTCTCAAAAATTGGATCACAAAAAGAGTAAATACATTTCTCACACCCTGCCACGATTTCATATTAACTAATTGTCAGTGTCTCTCATTTTTTGAAGTTAAAAGCCTAGGCAGAAGATAAGGAAACTTTGAGAAATGTTCCACTAAAAAGTAATTCCACATGACTGCATTTGTGCTTCATTTGTCTTTCCATACTATTTTCTAACTAAAACCTTCAAGCCTGACAGCAACATACTCCCAACGCTCACAAGAACGTGCATGACTCATTCAAAAGCCATTACACAGCAAGCCAGTAAAACTGCACAGCTTTGCTTTGCAGGCTCAAGTTTATGAATGACTTCCCAAAACTGCAGAATCACCACCAAAACCCCACATTCCAGATGATGGAGGGAAAGCAGAAGACACGCAAGTGACAGTCACAGACACCATAACACGGAGAGGAACCAGATCAAAGTATGAAAGGGATGGTATGGATGCAAACCACATAAAAGCTGTTCTCAAGTTCCACCAAGTCTGGATGCAGTTAAAGGAGCAGGGATCTAACTTCCCCTTCTGCCAAAAAGCCCTTTGGGAAACAAGGCAGCTTTCTGAAAAATTGACCACAGAAATTAAAACTCCTCAATTACATACTCAAATCCTTTGAAAGCGTGTGCACACTCAGCTCAGGTCATCTAAGTAACCTTAACTCTGCCCACTTGCCAAACAGCCAGCAACACCCCACAGCTCCCGACTAACACAGCTTTTGCAAAGGAATGCCAGCAAGTTTAGACATTTTTAGAACTTCTCTCTGACCAAAAGCCTCTGAGGCCGCCGGAGGCCACCCAGGGTGTTTGGCAGGTTGTACACGCTGCTGAGGAATGGATCTCATTCATTCCCAGACAGCATCCCATTCTTCTAAAACAAGCGCACCTGCAACAAATGTGATTCCTTGCCAGAACTCATCTTTCCTGTTTCTCTCCCACCTCCGCCTTTGCAGCCATCTGTGTCTGAGTTACCAACTATCTTCTAAGTGCCTTTGAAATTAGGCTCCTCTTCTGAAAAAGAAACAGAGGCATTCTGACAATTTGCCTAAACAAATACACATATATGATGCATTTGATAAGGCTGACATGTATCCATAAACCCATGAGTTATGTAAGCTTTAGGTGCATAATTATAGGTTTAGATTAATAGATTTAAACATTTCAGACTAGCATAAAACATATAAATGTCAGAAAATAGAGACACTGCTGTAGCTTCATATGGGCAACCTCTTCCACCCCGCTTGTACTGCATTACAAGCACTGGAGATGCCCACATGACTTTGCTGTTTCTCCAGGCAGACACTGTGCTTGATGGTCTGCAATCAAATGGACCTATCCTCAGTTTGACTAATTTTCTCCGCAGTCTGGGAAATAAACTGGAAGCTCTGGCGTGTAATTCAATCCTGCTTCCACCTACACAGGCACCACTTCTACACCCTTCTCCCCAGAAATCACTCTCCCTTAACTCCTGTCCTCTATACTGATTGCTAATCCTTGCTCCACCCCTCCCTGTAGGACAACTCTTCTGTTCTTTTTACCATAGTGTTTGCAAGATGATCTTCTGTCTGTGATAAGAATAACCTTTTTTCTTGTCTTCACTTTATCCTTTCTTGAAGACCTTTGAAAGCTCTTAGGCCAATGAATACCATCTCCTCTTTTTCACGAGACAGCTTTTATTCATAATGTTCTTTCCAGGTGGTATTGATCCATAAAATTTTGATGTAAAATGCTGTGTGACCTACAGTTCATCTCTGCAGCTTCGATTTAGGAGAAGTATCACTCCTCTCCATTCAGCTCTTGGACTTCTTCAAAACCAGTAGCTTAACTAAACAGCATTCAGCAATTCCCATAGACTATTTAAAATGTTATACACCCATTCTTTTTAGTTTTTTCCCTTTAAGTAAAGAAATTCACAGTTGCTCTGCTTTGATTCAAGACTGTTCTAAGATCAACCCTTACCTCAAGCTCTAGGCTCCTTATATGCAAAATGGAACTCAGAGTACCATTACTGATAGAATGATTGTTCACTAACCTAAGGAAGATACTTCTTAGCTATTCAAGTATGTGTGCCCTATCATCACTGCATTTGCTATTTACCAGTAGCATTTTACTGTCCCATCTATGGGCAGGAAGTTAAAAGTCTCCCACCACAATAATTCAGTGCAATAATAAAGTTGGCAACAGTGTTGCAGACATATTTATGATGGTTCATATTTCATTTGCATTGCTAAGGCACAATGAAATTTATCATTGAACTAACACCTAGAATAAAAAAATCTATAAGAAAAAGTGAAATACTAGGAAAACAAATAATTTTTTCTCTCTTTACCCAAAATTCAACCTGTCAGTAAAAAGGGACTCAGTATTTCTGAAGGATGTGTCAGTGACTGAGGTGTTGTGGAAGAAGAGAGATTTAGAAGGAAAACAGAGAAGGGCAGAAAGGAAAACATTATCTTCACCTATCTTGTACCTTCAGATCATCTGAATCGAGAATACAGGAGAATTATGCTTTCCACTGCAAGAGACATATATATGATATCATAGTATAAGGATTGTATCCTTACAGGGAGGTGCCCAGCAAGGCAAGATAAAACCTTTACCCAAAGTATTATCTTACATCAAGCAGTGCTGGGTACAGAAAATGTAATGCACTGATAAAGGAAAGCTTAGGGTGATACTGCCCAAATGGCAATGATTTAAGAAGAAAAAAAGTAAAGGGAAAAAAAGGCACACAAAGATGGGTAAACAAATTACTTCTTGGCTCCAAATTCACATCTCACGTGAAGACAAAAGCCAACTTGACTGAAGGTTACCCCAAGGAAACTGAAACTGTATCAAACAGTAGAAAAAGAGTTAACCATTTTTAATGTTTATTATCGGATCAGGGCAAGCCCAGCTGAGGCCAACAAGAAAGCCAAAAGCACATGATACAGGAGGAGAAGCTGGGGGAGCTGGCTTTGTTCAGCCTCGAGAAGAGAAGGCTGCAGGGGAATCTGATTACGGTTTTCCACTACCACAAGTGATGTGATACAGAAGACAGAGTTTTCCAAGAGGTGCACAGTGAGAGAGCAAGAGGCAACACATGCAAGCTGCAACAAGGGAAATTCCAATTGGGACATAAAGAAAACAACTTTTCAGTGAGTGGTATGGTCCTGGGACAAGGTCCAGCTTCCATCCTTTGAGATTTTCAAAACTCAACTGCAGAAAAACCCCTGAGCAACACAAAATTTACAGGAGGTTGGATAGATCCTGTTAGACATCCCTCCCCAGTCTAAATATTTCTATGATTCTATAATTGAATGACGTCTTTCATGCCCTCCCTACATTCACTTTTTTACAGGATCCAAAGGGTCATAATATGATGCTGTAAGTCACAGTAAGAGAACAAAATTAATACATTTTAACATTTACCTTAGAAAAAAATTGCATTAGGAGCAGCTTGGGTGCACAGAATACTGTGCTGTGACCAAGCATGCTTTGGTATGGCAGGCATGGGGTCACTATGGAGTATCATGACCCCACAAAAAGGTCTGCAGTTATTGATGAAGTTGATCAGCTCCATTTCAACATATCCAAAGACATGTCTATTTCTAGGTAGCCTGCCAGCAGGAAAAGGAATTATATTTCTCACAGAAGGCATTTGCTGAAAATCATAATGCGTTTAAATCTAGTTTGGATCATTAGGGCTTTTCCCCATGAGGTTTCAGGAATAGGCTTGATTGGTACCATGAAAAGATGATAAAAGTAATGATACCCTGGAGGAGGAGGACATCAACAAATTTTAAATCCTGGCATTTCTAGTGAGCAGGGAAAGCTCCAACAGCTGGATATGTTTGACAAGGAAAGGAAATGGGAAAGATGAATTGCCATTTCACATTGTAATAGATTAAATGCACTAAGGAGGAGCCTGGGTTGGGTTGACTGTGGGGTGTTTTTCCCCCTTTTTCTCTTCCTTGTTTGAAAAGCTACAATCTATTTGCCCTGACTTCACACAGTATACTTCCTGAAGGAGCTATTTGTTTATTTATCCGTTTTAATCACAAGGAAAGTATTCATTATAAAATCTCTCTTTACAGCAAAGGAGAAACCTTCCAGCCACACGGCTGACACATGTTAACTCGCAGGTATTCACAGAGCAGGTTCTGTTTTAAGCCATCTTTCAGGCAGCCACACAAAGACCACCAAAGCTGGGTGTTCAGCTCTGCCAGACCTCCCCCAGCCAGCAGCCCTTGCCAGGAAACACAGGTGACAGCCTGAATGATAAAAAGGCATTTAGAGGGGAAAAAGAAAAAATGCACTGGTTTAGTCTGGGCAGCACCTTAATATAAACCTGCAGGGGCCTTTGTGTACAGCATAGCACACAGCCATCCAAGCAGGAGCTCCAGAGACAGCCACTCGCACCTCCAGTTTCCAAAGATCTAACACTGCCCTGCCCTTTATCGAGGGGGGAGAAGGGTGGCTCTGCTGCAGCTCTTTCCATGGCCACACATCTCCCAAAACAGCACTGAGACAGCAAACCTTCCTTTCTGCTCTTGGTGCCGGCCCAGCAGAGACTCCCTGGACACAGCAGAGGGGAGCTGAGCAGAGAAGTGTGCTCAGGGATTGCAGCTGAAGCAGTTTGGAAAGGCAGAGCACTATGACCTCACACAATTTGCTCTTATTTATTTCAGCAGTTTAAAAAACCCCAAAAAAACAACAACAGCAAAAAAACCCCAACCCAAACCCCAGTGTTTAACTTTGTAAACAAATCATACTGACTTTGGCTATAAAGTTTACTGCAAATTTGCTCAGTTCAGAAAAGAGTTTCTCTACTGTCAAATTCTGGCAGGCAGCTTTCCAGCACTGGAAGAACTGCAGAAAGCTGATTTGTTTTCTTAGCTACAGCTCAGACTCTCACAGGGTGCACCCTAAGAGGAGGGCTCCCCAGGGAAAGTGGATTTCCCTGGCGGCAGGCAAGATGTTAACACTCAGCATTCCCAGGATAAGGCACTGTGAATTGCTAACTCAGACCTTTTGAAGTGAGCACAGTGCTGCTGTTTATCATTCTTGCCTTTCCAGTACCATGTACGATCCTTCTGGCCACAGGAAGAGCTGCCCCCTTCCCAGGTGACTGAACCTGGGAAACTGTGGCTTTTGCTACATCCAAAACTTCAGAAGGACTAGACTCTGGACAAAATGGTGACTTGCAAAACACATTACTAAACACAATAATATTTTATCTGGTTTTAGGAGGAAGAGGGATAGGGGGAAAAGGGGGAAGGACATCATAAAAGTATGTGAAATGTCCTAATATATAAGAAGAATATGTGTGTTGTCAATTTTGCTTTACGTATGCCTACACAGTCTTTAGGAATCAAGTCTGAAGATCTTCTTATGTCACAAAGTGCACGAGACACGTAGGTGGAGAACGGAGAACCCAGAACATCTGAGCAAACCCACAGTGGCATCTGCCTCCACCAAATCTGAAATGACCAACATTCAGAGCTGGTGCAACTAGGGTGCCTAAAGAAAAATTGTCCAGAATTTCCTATTTTAAGTTTATGTCTTCATCCATTTGTAAACTTTGCCAAAGTATAACTGTTTTGGCTGAAATTATCCATGCCAGGTGTTTCCCTCAAGCTGATTATTTTTTGGATAGCGTCATCAAAAATGTCTCAGCTATTTCCAAGAACAAAATTATGGAAAACCCCTTTTGTTTTGACCATGTTAAAAATATTTTATCTGCTCTGCTGAAAAAATCTTGCACTTCCATGCTTAGAACTTGGCACAACACAGGGTTGTCTTTTCATCTGGGCATTACATTTGTAAACAGGAAATGTGCTCACACTACATCAGGCTAAGTCTGCAAAAACACTGTTTGCATATGCTTGGAAGAGACCTGTTTGGTTTAGGTTGGGTTTTTTTACTTCTAAAAGGTAGAAATACTTCTTCTACCTTGGGCATGCTCCTTTCTTTCTTTTCTGCAAGGTAATGGAAGCACTTGTGCACTGTTCCACAGAGAAACAGAGTATGCTCCAGGCCAAGGTTATAAATGCTGGGATGAAAATTCTTTGAAGTTTAGAGCATCCCATCTCTTTCTGGTGGCTAACCTGAGAGGTGATAAATCTATGCTGATAACAGCTACTCCATCAGCAAGATTAATTCTAGAAGTGTCACATACATAAATATATATAGACACACTTTAAGAATATTGTGGCAACAATTTGGGCACTCAAATTAAGAAGAGTAGAAGCATATTCCTCATACCTCACTTAAGACCTTGTGTGTCCACATTATGATACAACCCTTAAAAACACATCTACTTTTCCTCTCTCCCCAATCTCAATCTCTTCTTCACTCAATGCAAAGATGGACTATGCCCTGGGGATGAATCACCTTTGTGTAATGAGGCAGAAGAATGACTGCCTCATTTGTCAGAACATGTGTGTTAAATGTACAAGGCAGAGGGCTGCAAGAGGAGAAAAGAACTGCTAAGATGACAAACGAATGATGCCTGAAAAACTGATTTTTAGGTGGTTTTTTTTTTGGGAATTCCCTTCTGTCAGAGGATTTTATGGATGGCACTGAATGCAGAACATAAATCTAATTTCTTCAGGTTGCCATTGATTATCATCCTGCAATAGCTATCATCAATGGAAAAGATTTTTTCAATATTACGAGCTCCCTGTATAACGTTAAGAATTGAAAAATGGCATATTTAAGACAAACATGCTTCAAACCTCAGCTCTTGTGTACCCTGGTTTCCCACCTTCAGAAGGGGCAAAACCACTGCTTCACTAATAGAGGTGCTGAAAAGACAGTTAATGGGCATTACAGAGTCAGTGATGAGCACCAAGAGGAACGTATTTACATTTACCTTTCCAAAACAAAGTATTTAAATTATCTTCAGGATATGATTTAAACAGGGAATAAGGCTGATGGCCTTCACCAGAACTACAGAAGTTATGTGCAACACTGAACGGTGTCTTCTTCAGTCAACATCTCAGGCAATAAATGAAGCAATGGTCACAGAGGGGGAAAAACCCCCCAGACAAAGTACAAAGTCATGTAACTGAGGCCATACCATAATTTGATGAAAAAGAAAAGCAAAAAGTTGTGAAGGGAGCCTTGGCTGCGGCAAGTTAATGAATTAATAATTATTAAGTAATTATTAATTATTGCCTCATTAATTGGCAAGTGCTACAATTTAAGAGTTAGTATTTTAAAATGTGGCTTTTTGTAAGCTCAACCTGTAACTAAGGTTTGATTATTATATTCCTGACAGGCTCTGCACTAATGAATTTGAGAAAAAATATTTTGAGGACCTCATTGATTCGGACCATACACTGCTTTGTTTTAGGCAGTCTCTCAATCTGCATATCACAGCCTTGATCTGGCTTTGCACTTTCTGGACTACCTCCATGAAGGGTGAAAACAGAAGTCTCCATATTGCCTACAGGTTTTCAGCTGCGAGCATGGTAAAATTCTAACAAATATAGCAAATGTTGCCATCTGTACCTGCACAACTGACTTTGGACATAATGCCAATCATGTATACATATATTATAAATGCATATTAGGTATGTTATTAAGCATATTCACAGGATATGTGGAGACATATCTTCAAGTCTTAAATTTCCAAAGCAAGTTTGAATTTTCCATGTTAAAACTTTACAAAGAAAGGGGTTGCTCGATATCTATCTCCCATCTGCCTTCCTGTAAATTACATATCTTACTTCACCAGGCCAAAGTTTCAGAAATTTTCAGGGAAAACAGAACACAAGCTACCATGCAATTTCCCTTTGATCACATTTCCCCTGGTAGCAGCTTTGCTGGGATTGTTAGCAAGCCAACTGTCAGCACAGGGCTAAGAAGTACCAGCACATGTCTGTGCAACACGCGGGCTCACACGGCGCAGGCCCCCGTCCTGCCCTCTGCTGCACGTGGAGTTCACGGGGGAAAGGGAATAAGGGCTCTCTTCTTCCATCTGCTCCGAATGCAGCAGCGAGGCAGGATTCCAACCTAGCACTCAGGAGAGTGCCAAAAAAGGGACTGGCTACTGTGTTGGCTGCCACTCCAGGGCCCCAGGGGTGTGAGGCCCGCCAGCTGTGGGGTGGAGCCGTGCCCCCAGCCAGCTACAGCCTCTGCTTGTGTCTCGCTGCTGGCTCAGCGCACGGAGCGATCGCTCTAAGAAAAGCAATATTGTGCAGTTCATCGTGTGCTGCAGGTGTTCACCTTCAACTATCCCTGCCCTGGGCTGGCAGAGCAGCTCCAGCAGCACGCACGGCCTGGGCTTGCCTGTCTTCCCACACCACAAAGCGCGGCACCTACGGGATCCCCGGGCTGGCTTTGCTCTGAAAGAGGAAATGCTGAGGGAAGAAAAGCTCTCACCTAAATACAGAGCTCATATTTTTAATTTATTTCCCTCCCATGCGGAGGTGTGATACAACTCCACGCTCTCTACCAAGACAACTCTCAGCAGCTCTAATTTCACCGATGAAGAGAGAACTTGGTGAAGAATCCAAAGCCTCTGCTGAAATAAACCCCAGGTACCTCCAGCAGAAAATTCAGCCCGAACGAGAGCTGCTTCACACTGAGGTCAGAGTTCCTGTTCAGACAGGATAAACCCAGCTGGTAGCAGGGTATGGTCTGTGACCTTCTGTGAATCTTCAGAATCACCAGTGTTGGGTATCCTGCACAGATGCAGGGATGGATGTGTTCATCCCAGGGCAGAGCTCCCAATCTCGTACTGGCACCCCTGTGCAGAGGCTGCCAGTGCACTGCAGCTGATTGAAAGAGCACTTTTTAAATCAACCTACCCTGGTGAAGCAGAACTACGGAAAGAAGAGAAAGAACAAATTCCAGCTGTAGGAAATAAACTGCTGCCCAAGCCAGCATGAAACTGTGAGCGTTTGAGCTTGGCAGATTTGGACAGGGTCCTTGCACACTTGATTTCACTAGGATCCAGTGCTGAACTAGTGGATGAGTGATAGACTGAGATTTAACTGCCAAAATGCATTTTTTTCCTCCAAGGAAAGGAAAGAAAAAGCGGTTTTATTCCTGAAAAATAAATTCCCCAGGTTTAAATTACACTAGAGGCATGGTATTTTTTATTTTTGTCTGGATATACATATTTGAGGGTGTTCTAATAAACAGAATATTTCCTCTGACTTTTATTCAAAGGCACTAGCAAGTTCTGCCTTTTAAAACTCAAGAATTTGATTTGCTATAGTGCAGTAAAACTTCAGGCAGGATAATCATAAATTCAGGCCTTTTGAAATAGTTCATAAAAATGTATTAAAGGACTACAAACTGAGTTACAGGTTACCAAACAGCATTTTGACCTCTTCTGACATCCCTCATCATAGAATCTCACTGCCGCCAAACAAATACAGATTATTTTCCAAACAATCCCACCCAGAAGAGGAAACAAGTGCATAAAAAAATCAAAGGATCTGTCTAGTTCCACAAAGTAAGACAGTGATAAAGCTGATGAAAAAACCCTTGGCATCATGACTTAATCTTGGAGCTGAATATTCAGCCTTTTTCCAGAGCTGCCAAACAACAAAGTTGTTCCAAATCCTAAAGCAAGATTTATATACTTAGACAGAACCAAGGTTTAGCCATTTAATGTTCTTTTTTCCCCTGTTTTCATATTATTGTTTGTGGGTTTTTATGCTTTCATATTGTTGCTTGTGACTTTGTACTTTACCTACAACACATGTATTTATCTGAATGTCAATTATTCGTACAGGTACAGCTGTAAACAAACTAGATTCACCCAGACAGAGCTTGTTCTTGCCATATCTTTGCAGCTAAACTGGGACTCACTGAAGAAGAAACAAGATCCCATACAGATAATCCCATTAGTTTCCACATTTAATGCTTCAGCCTAGAAGTAATCATAATTTTCCTCTACAAAAGCCAGTTGTAGCATCTGAATTTTTTACTGCTGGGCAACATCTTTTCAACTTTTGTATGTCAAAAAAACATTTGAAAAAATGTAAATGCTTCACTGAGCTACAAACAATGAAAAAAGGTGTTCTGCCTGCCATCAAACCCCGCTGTTAAAATATTAACACAATGTAAATATTGTAATATTGAGGAAGTACACTGTGTCAGTACTTCCTGGCACCGTACAAGAGCTTCACTGTTCCCTTCAGTCCCTGCTGTTAGTTTTAAACACGCACAACTTAAACAAGGCATCTGAGCTTCTCCAGTCCCGGTGCAGAATTGCAGAGAGGCAAAATCTTACTGTAGGTTCTCTCTAGACTGAAAACCAAAGCATTAAAAAGAATCCTTAAACCTAAACAATCATGTAGATGTCAGTACTTTTGAGGCAAAATAAAAAAAAGCCCCAGCGCCTTTCAAAAGTCTTGGCATATTGCTGCCAAACATGGAAAGATCTTTGGGTATGCACTGTCCTCCCCTTCCTCAGAGAAGAAAAACAAGCTGCAAATGCCCACCAGTGCCAGAAATCTGAAAGCTGAAGTTATTCCTCATGGCAAAAGTCCCATTCCTCAGATTTGCCCGTTAAGCGCATTACTTGCAATTGACTCTCTCAATTGACTGAAAAAGCAGCATTTGTGTAATAAAGAGAATGAAGCAGCTATCTACCCTTAGTAAGCCAGATGTTGCTATCAGGTCTTAAGAAACACTGCCTAGCTGCTGTAATGACCTATGTGTCGTGGAAGTGGCACAGAAAAGCAGCACAGCTTCAAAAAATAGTGAAGACAGAGAATGATCTTGCTACAGAAAACAACCAAAAAACCCCCAGTCCGTCATACTTGCAAAAAGTCAGTAGATTTGTTCTATAGGGATCTGGGGGCAATTAGAAGAATTTTACTCTTCTGGCTTTGGTTAATACAAGGTAAAATCCTGACTGACAAAGTCAAAGATCTCACCAGTTTCCAATGAAATAGCATAAAGCCTTGAACTCTGAAGTTACCGCTACTTACACTCAGAGGCCTCTCTGAGTGACATATCTGACAAAGACCATCCTTGTCCCGCAGACCTAAATTCAAAACCAAATGAAAGACCAGGGAAAAATAACTGAATGTGTAAAACGTCTAATATTCCAGAAATGTCTAATCCCAGCAAAACTATGTGCTAGGATTTCAAGAAATGAGACCTACATGCTGTACTATGACAAAAGAAAGGCGTAAACACTGCTTCATGCTACCACAGAAAGCATGAATATTCCAAACCCTCACCAACTTTCTAAAATACATTAAATAAATGGGTTATTCCAGATTTAAAGCATCTGCTGCTCCTCAAACTTTCTCACCTTTCACACGTTTCTGTACACAAGTGGGAACTAAAATAACTTGTACAACGCCCCCATGTATCAAAGTGTTGGATAAGCCTTATTCTTATGCATGGTAAGAAACTGCCCTCGGGGTTAACACAGATTTTCCACTTAATTTTAACTCGCTCACAGACCCTTATTCTGGAAGAGCTCCTTCAAGCATGTATCCAGCTGTATCACCAGATTTGTATATGGTCAAGGCTAACATAAATCTCCCACTCTCAATGTTTTTTCACATGTCAGTTTATCTGCTAAGAAAATGTACTATGAACACAACACTTAGCCCCTGTATCTTTTATCTTACTTAAAAGGGGAGAAAAACTCTTGAGAACTCAGTGAGCATTCATATATGTAATGGGCATGAGAGGGCTATAAAAAGTCTAGGAACGGGATATCATTCCAAAACTGAACTACTTACTGTGAGGGGGAGTGTTCATTTGTTTGTTTTTAAAAGACAAACAGGGGGGTTTTTTTGTCTGTTTCATGAAATATTATAGCTAAGATCCTTCTCCGCTTCCATAAATGGATGTTTTTCTTACTCTCAGTGGGTGGTCTCAGAGTTTTGACAGAAGAATATCACAAGCTAAAAACATAGGATGCTACAGAGATAGCCCACCTGCAGTGGTGGTGGATGTGAAGGGGCAGAGGGAAGGTGATTGCAAAGACCAAAACAAACTGTGGTGGGGGAAATCAAAGGTCAAAAATGTATTCACAAGCCTAACAATGGGGAAGCCCTGGAAAAATGAGCAGCCAAAAAGAACAGATACATTCGGAAAAGAAGGGATGCATAAAAGAGACAAAAATGTTAGTGTTCACTTATGCTGGGGTGGTTCATTTTGTTTTTTCAAAAAGACCCTAATAAGACATAATGCTTGGAATTCCTTTTAGTAGAGTTAAAATATTTTGGAAACTGGTTTCTTTTATATTTCTAGTTTATGCTAGCTAATTTAATGAAAAAAATTTTATCCTTAAAAGCTCTGGTGTAGACCATATGTCGACGCAAATGCCTGCATTGTGTCGCTTGGTTTCTTACCTGTTTTCTACCAGGAAGTCTACCACATATTTCTTCAGACAGTAGAGATGGGCATCCATTAGCCCTGTTCTGATGTGCATTCTGGGGTGCCTGGAAAAGAATAAAAAAGGGAAATCATGGAGCTTTTGCATGGCTGTTTACAAGAACTTGACTTTGCAATGAGGTCATGGGCTAGTGACAAGCGTGCAAAGGTCTGATCCTTTCCATCTACTGTTGGCTTGCTGGAACAGAAGAGCTCAGGCTGCCATTACTGGGCTGTGTCTCTAAACTTACACCTGTTGGCCCTGGGCTGATTTGCTGCAAAAGAAAAACACCTCCTCCAAGGAGTCATTACTCCTGCTACATCTTCTCATGTAAGTGGAAATTGCACATTACTGGGCAGGAAGCCAAAGTAATGGGCCCAGAGTGCTAAAAGTTACAGTGGGTAATGTCAGGGTACAATAATTCAAAGCTTCTGGCTAAGTGCCTGCCTTAATATATATGCAAGGCTGGGCATGTTCTGCTAGCAAACACAACAACACTACTGTATTTTCTCCAACACTTCCTGGAGGGGAAGAGGGGAAGGAGATGGGGTCTGCTCACCTTTCCTACACTACTCATTACAAATGATTGCCACAGCTCAATTACAAAACATTTGGCTATCCAGCCCAGTAGGGTGGGAAAGATCAGTAAAACTCTCACTCATCATAAGCCAAATGGGGAAGTCTTTGCTTTCAGAGCAGTGTCAGGTTAATATTTCAGAACCTCAGGAATCTCTGGTAGCTTCAAAATTTTAAGGACAAAGTTTAAATCATAAATACTCATTGATTACTTCTACTGCTTCTTTTTATGCTTTCTCTATTATTGAATAATTAAAACCCTCTTTGGAACCTGTCTCAAACCAGCTAGATCTTTTAGGCCAATATTACTTTCCCTTCCATAAATCTGTGGCCTCATGTGAGAGCATTCTGGATGTCTGAACATTTGCCACTAGTTCTCACTAGTTCTCACAAGAATATCTAGCCTGTAGATTAAAAAAGACAAAACACAACAACAGTCAGAGGCTATTAAGGAGAAAAATCTCAATCCACACCTGAAATTGTCTCTGTTTTCATTTTTCTTCCTTTGATGTCTGGATTTCATAACTAAGTTTGAATGAATATATTTTATCACCATACTCTATCCAACTTGGTTTGCTTATTCCAGAACATGCTGAAGTCAGACGTTTGTGACCATGATCGCTTTTATTACATAGTTAGCTCAGCAGAAGGATCATTCACAAACTGGGCATGCATATAAACATAAACTGTAAACCAATACTATCACACCAACTATTTAGTAACACCAAAGCTACCAAGAGCAACCTGTCTTCTAGTGAGCCATTTTTTCAGTGCATTTCTCAATTAATGCCTTAAACTACCCAAGTATTTAAGCATTAACATTTCATGATTTATGTGGCATTTCTCAAGCATGCCATTCAAGCTATGCATATTTTCCATTATATAAAATTCTTTAAGTCCCATTTGCAAAGGAAAGCTCCTACAATAGTAGTACAACACTGTGCAGTGAAGTATGTGATACTAGAAAATGATATATGCCCTTTCAGTAGATTACTTCATTAACAAAACATGAGCTCACCTAGCAATGCTCCAGTACTGATGTTATCAGTGGCACAGATGTTGCTGTGGAAGGCAGCCCAAATAGCAATGTTCCTTATGCAAAGAGGATAGGGAATCCACTAATTTTACTGAGATCTTGCAGTTAGAAGTCAGCAGATTCCCTCCTGCTCTGCATCCTGAAAATGGTTTCCACATTTTGTGTATGTATAAGAGGGAGAAATTTCCCATCTACCCTAAGAAGGGTTCCTTTGTATTTATGTAATGAATACAAGAGTTTACTGGGAAAATTAACAAATCAATGGAACAAGGCAATAAATATGTAAAAATATAGAAACATATGGAACATAGGAAGGAGAGGCAAAATACAGGAGGAAAAAATCCAATTCTTAACCTGAAGATGACAAACAAGACAAAACTTCTTTAGTGCCAGAATGCCATTTTTTTCTCTTCCTATTCAAGATCTTTCATGTACTGGCCTTAAACACCAGGCAGAGGAAAGCTGCAGGGGCTAGGCATCAAGCAACAGTGTAAAACAGGAATTCCCAGTAAATGCTGGTTTTGTCACCAGTGTCTGTGTGGCTCTGACACATGCAGTCTCCCCACCTGCAAACTGGAATAATGCTATTTAGCTACACCACGGGACACTGAGGATTTGTGGGTTGAAGTTTGTATCTGCATGCAAGCATTGTACCAAGTTTCTCTGTAGCTAAGCAACTTTGTTATAAAGTTATACAAAATCAGTGCAAGTGGACAAATAGTAGCACAGTGCTATCCCAGCTCCTCCATCACACACAAAAAAAGCCCCACAAAAGCAGCCAGACAGCGAGATGTACTGAAACACCAGCCTGAGTTAGCTTTCAGTGTAGAATATACTAACAATAATGGAACATCATGCTGGACAAGAGGGAGGTCCCACAATGAAATCCTCTGAAATACAGACCACCTAAGTGATTTGCAACAGAATAGTCCCATAGATTAATATTATAATCACAGCTTCAAAGGTCAAACAGGCAAGTTTGGGCACATACATACACAAAGCTGCGATTTCTGTAAACCAGGCTCAAGGAGAGAACAGCCACACTAAACCACACTGATAAGAGCACTCTATCATAACAAGCCACTAAACACGATGCTCATTTTTATTGACTGGTGCTTAAACCAGTTTATCTTCAGGTAAAAGCAAAGGAGCCAAATAATCTAACAGATAACAGCAAACCCCATCACCATTTCAAATGAGCATCTGGTTACTAATATCGAGAGCCTCACTCCCCTCTCATGCCTCTGATCTCCCACTCCATCAGCTAATCTTTACGACATATGAAAAATGAGCCCGTCGCAAGAACAGCTGATACAGAGAGAATCGAATAACAAACAATGCAGGAGCTGACACACCTAGACTTACTGCTTCGAGGGAGATAATACAGAAGGCTTTTAATTATATCATCAAAGCAAGAGAGAAGGTACTAGGAAGGGCTGGCTGCAGATGGTTAAATGTTAATGAATGCCGGGTTGGGTGGTTTATCAAAAGAGAAAGACTGGATATGTATCTGAGAGGGTCACCCTTGAGATGAAAGTTGCAACAGCCATTGTTGGAGCTCTTTAATGAGGAAGGAATGTCAAACGCGTACCCTGTAAGAATCATACCAATTACCAAATGAACTTCAGTTCAATCCAGCAAATGTAATCAAGCACAAGTCATTAAAATACGCAGTAAAACTCCCTTTGGTGTTGCCTCTATAGTCTCTATTACTGTCTGTGCTCCCATGCAAGGGAGGGGGCTGCTCCCAGTTATAAGCTCTGTGTGCTAACTGGCGGCAGATTTTAGTCCTAATGATGAGGCATGGAGGGCTCCCTGGCATAAAGTTGACAATTAGAAGGCTGGGAGAGATCTGTGGAGAATTCAGGGAAAGATCAGCAATTAAAAGAGCAATTTCAAAGAATGCAATTTAATGTGTAAAATTAGCTTTTATTAGTACATAATTCCACAAAATCCTGACTCAGGATGAGAGTGCATAAAGGTCTGCAAGAGTCCTTAGAAAAGTCTGTGCCTGTAATTCCTGACACGCCATTGTGAAATAATAAGCAGTACTAACAGGATTGATGCATGCTTCATACATGGCATTGCTTTGAAAGTGGAGCCCAGAGCTTTTCTTTCCCTGATAACCCCCTCAGGATTTCCTCCCTCAGGGGAATCAACCACTGATAGAGCAAACTTCCCTTGTTTAAAGGCAAGAAGTCGGACAATTGTTTCAACTGTAAACTAATTAAGAGAGATTACCACCAAGAGCTGGAGGTTCCAACCAGCTCCATACTCCCACTGACAGTGTGATAATGCCAGGCTGGGGTCAAAATCATAAATCTGAAAGGAGCATACACAACGCTTAAAGCCAAAAAGCCTCTCTACTAAGCATGGGATATTGCCACATTAACCTCACCACCTCACAAATAAACTAGCTGAGAAAGAGAAATCCCATGGCCTCCCTTTCCTTAACTTCATACAGCTGTTGACGGAAAATATGGAGGTCTTTAAATAAGCTCAAGGACCTGGGGCTGTCTGTACTCTAACACTAATCCAAGCAATGACACAATAAAAATCTAATCATACCTGCTATTAACTTGGCTCCTAAACCTATACCTGAATTATATCCACCGTGGCCTCACAGGTATTAGTTAATCTTCCTCCCCATCCTTCCAAAGTAAATAAATAATAGCAAGCAAAGTGCAAACTATGCATTCCACATTTGCATCTTTTCTAACTAACGGCATGTAGCTCACATAGTGCACACAGCCAAACACTCTGTCACATTCTTCCTATCCCCCACACCACGAACTGTGCTCTTGCATGAAGCAGCGTGCGGTCCAGTTCAATCACAGTGCTGACCCCTGCCTGTCTGCAAGAACGTGGTGCTCTCGTGTTGATACAAAGCCAGTGCACAGATCAACATGAAGAGAAGTCTCACAGCAAAAGCTGCCAGACCACCTTTAATGTCTCGAGCATTCCTGCTTTTAAAGGAAAAAAAAATAATCCCTAAATCGCATTGCTCATTTACAGGACAGCTCTTGGCTGTAAACTCACTAATAATAAAAGACCACTGTTACACTGGCTCTTCAAAAATCCCAGACACCTTATGACCTTAATTTAAAAAAAAAATTTAAAAAAAAAAAATTTACGCAGCGCTTTTTGGCCAAAAAGATCCCAAAGCACTTAGCCACATGAATGTCCCCACTGTGTGCCGGGGCTCCTTTGCCCACCGGTGAAATGCTGCCACCTCCGGGCTGCAGAGCTGCGGCGGCCGGGCCGCCTGGGCTCCCCCCGCGCCCCTCGGCCGCCGCTGCACAGCACGGCGGGGACAGGGCAATCCCAGCACGCTGCTTCCTGGGGGGACTGCTTCAGTTCTGGCTGAGAGCTGAACGCCTCAGCAACGGGACCCCGAGAGTTCGAGATGGCGTAGGCTCCTATCAGGTGTCTCCCAACACACGCAATGAGACGCGGATGACCCTGACCTCGGTTTTCCCGCTCAGGGCCATCCCCTCAGTGTTCCCTTTCCTCTAGCTTTGTAACAACCTTGTTTAAAAAGGCAGGAGGGCAAGATTTGCTTTGGCCCATTGAGGATCTGGCTAGGGAGGACAGGACACTGCAGTTCTGGTAACAACTACCATTCATCCTCAGAGCTGCTGCTGGAGAGACACTGCACCAGAAATGGGAAGTACTTTCCAAATGAAAATGTTTTATTGATCTAGTGACCTAAGTTGCTTGAAAGCCTTCTGAAAATAAATATTTTTCACTTAAAACCTTCACCACATGCCATTTTTCTTTGTTGTATTATGTTATTAATATACCCATGAGACTATAATACAAACTCTGAACCTACTTCTGACAAAAACATGCTGAAAACTTTTTGGTAAAGGAACTAACTTTCATTGAAAGCCAAAGATTAAATCATTTTCTCTAGTATAAAGAGTATAGGTTAGGAGTCAGAACGGAGGATTAATATTTGCCCAAGGTCAGTAATGGTTTACAATAAGCCAGTGTGACCTCTCTGTAGAAAGAGTAATTTTCTTGGCAACAACACTGTGTTTTAACATTAACATCTCTTTTGACTTCAATGCTGAAGAGCAAGGGTGCCAAGGGCTGCACAGCCATCCCATCACATGAACCCATAAAAAAAAGTTTTTCTTCATCCTGCTTCAGCTTCCCCATATGAAAAGGAGAACAACAGTAATTCCTCACCCACCCCAAGTCAGAGGAGTGCTCCCTGGGGGCTGCACGGCCACATCGCTCGATGCACACCAGACACAGCTGCCTGTGAAAGCACTTCCCTGAACTTGGTTCTAAGGCTCTTCTCTACCATAGTGAGTGTGAACAGCTGTAGGAAATACACAGGGGCCAGGCTGCCCACAACACTACCAGCCTTTTCTCTTTCCCTGTCACTGGAAAAACAGAGTTCATGCAAATATTTTATACTAGACACTTTTATACTAGATACTATTCTGCTAGAATACCCTGATTGCTATGTATAAACTGGGAAAGCAAAAGAGAGAGGAGAAAATGATAATAAGCCTGGAGTTTGGTGTGAACAGAAGAGAATACACTGTGAAGGAGGGCGGGGACTGCCAGAGACATTATTAATAGGTCTTACCCTTGAGCTCTGGCAGCTACTTGTTCTATACACAGAGGAAAAGGATTAATCAAGCCTTGCACGTAAAGGTTCTTTCTATGGTCTGCCAAAATATTTAAAGGGCTATATACAAAGTGTAAGCCTTATTATTATACACATTCAATGTAATCATCTTATGCTACAGTTAAGGCCAGGATGACAATAAAGTAGATTATTGTGTGCTATAACCAATTCAATTCCAACACAACGGGACATGGCTTAGTCACTTAGTTCAGATCTGATGTTTGAGCTTATTTTTCTTATGCTGGGCTAAACTGTGATTTAAGAGATTTAATCAAGCTTTGGGAAATGCTTGCTTTGCTGAAGAAGGAGAAAGAACTAAAAGTCTGCACCTGGCAACCCAAATAATTTCAATTGTCGGCTCATTTTGCTTCCTACTTCATGGAAATTCACCTTAGTAAATAATTGTTCCCTAAAATCACCAGGGCTGAAAGGATGACAAAACTTCAGAGGAACGAGTTTTAAGAAAACAACTGAAGCTGGAGGATTGTATAGAGGCTACTGAAGAACAGCAGCTCCTGCTGATCCCTCTTGCATCAGCTCCCAAAGGGCTAAGCAGTAGACATACGATATATTTTTTTAAATCAAATAATTACAGTAAATGCATGGGAAACAGTGAAACTGAATACTAGGTCAAAGCTGCAGGTCACTAGCAATATATAGCTTAAACACAGCAAGGCTGACACAATTCCTTCATGCCACTGGCCTGGACTCAAAGGCAAATAAAACTGTACTTGGAGCATGAGCCTTGCAGGACAAGGCTCTGAAGACCTTCTGCACCTTCCAGGTGAGAGGGGTCCTACTTCCCTACAGGAAAACAGAGGGGTTTCCTGACTTGGTTATACTGAAGTCATGACTCAGTCTGTGTATTCAGGTATGTCCTCAGAGACATGCTAGCCCAGATTTAAGGCAGCATCAGCATTGAGCTGTGAGATTTCAGGACAGTGAGAACCATCAGAGCCTGGACAACATCAGCTTTAGAGTACACCCCTGTTCTGCAGTAAAAAAATATCCCAGGTGATAGGAACATGACACAAGAAACACAGATATGAACCTATACAATTTATCAACCAATGCTTTGACTGCATCAAACAAGATCTTCACTAAAATAATGTCTTAAAATAGCAAGTGTAACATTCTTCTTGCAGAGTGACAGCAGAATTAAAAGCCAAAGGAGAACTGAACTCAGACTGAAGCCACTGACAGACATCACTCATCTATTCAGCCCAAAGGAACTTTATGATTACTTCTTTTAATAGCTAACTGGCATTTTACAAAACACCATTAGAAACACCATGGAATGATGAATATAAGTTTAAAGAGTTATGATAGGGGAAAAAAAAGGAAAAAAGACTGGACACAAAAAAGTATCATCACCACAAGACGACCTTAACATCCATCCAAAGTCCAAATTTGCATTTTTTTAAACAAGTAATTACAGTGGTTACAACCACACTGGATTAGCTTCTGGTTAGACCAGATTACTCATGATTTAAAATTTCCAGATTTGTTAATAGCTATAACAGAAGTTGCTGCTTCTTATTACTACAAGAAACTGAAGTTACAACTAAAACGCTTTCAGGAAGATGCTAAAGTTGGAGCTCTATAGCATTAAGCCCAGATTAACAAAGACATACTGCACTAAAGACAGAGCTGGATTTCCAAGAATCTCTCTCACATTTCACCCATTAGAAGCACCTGAATAAAAGTTTAAGGTTGAGCTGGAAAAATTTTACTCCTTTGGAACAGTAAATCAGTTAGAATACTGCAGAAGAAAATCCTAGTGAATTCAATGCAATGAGAGGGTATTTGAGCAGGTTTCCTTCCTTCTCTGGACCAGTTATTGCTGACTGAGAAACTTCACACACACTAGAATGAAGTTGCTCACTTCAGCACATGCTAAGGTGGGAGCTGCCTTTATATATAAGTAGGCAATAAACCCCAAACAAACAACACAAACCCCCCAAAACATATATTTGAAGGAAAAGCTGTCAGGACAGCTAATGAAACACTGCTTATCTGTGTATTTTCACAATTTCAATATTAATTTTAAAAAAAATTTAACTGCAGTTATGAAGTCCAGTTTTTTTCCAAAATTACCACATATTTTATTGCTGTGACACCCAGCACATTACTCGCCTGGAGACAGAGTGGCTTCAGCAATGAAATAGATAAGAGGAATGCCATTAATCTAGACTTCAGTTGTCCCTCACAGTGAAAGCAGCAGTAGAGAACCATTTTCAGCACAGATCACAAGCTGGTATTGAAAGGCAAGTGAGAAGACAGCAACTGAATCCTCTGTTGTTTATACCACCCGGGGCAGCGAGTTTAAACCTCACAGCCTAGAAGCAATAAACTGGCCATGGGAAGTACCAGAGCTCAGATGTTCCATCATTTGCTCTTAGAAGAGCTCAGTACAAAAACCAGAGCAGCAACAAATCCAGTCCTTTGCAGGGCTGAACTCATGGTAGGACAATTGCCTCATCTTGAAACACTTAGCCTTACAGAAAGAAAAATAAAATGGGTGGTGGATGACCTGAAGATTATCATTTACAATTTTACATCAACCTCAGATATTATTAAAACAAAACAACTTCTATTCCCTTCTTGCTTGGAAAAAGACTGGGACCATTCTGTCTGTGGTTGTAGACTGTTTCAGTATTATCCAACTGCATAAACGAAACTAGTGTCAAAATTAAGTTTTAAATGGCTTGAGGTTTATAGGAATTAAAGAAGGAAAAATTAAATTTGAAACTGCGCTTGTTTACTAGCACTAATTAAATATGCCAGATTTCTGGGCAAGCTTCCTAGCCTGTGGCTACTACGTTACTGGCTTGTAAAACAGTCAACAAGTGCATGAGTACAAAGCACAAATACAATAACAGAGATTTCGTGTACAGTCCTGCCCTTAGTTTATAAAGAAAAAAATGTATTAGAACCAATCTGTAACTATAAAGACCTGTGCTAACCCTCTAGACTATGCTATAGTAATATAAAAAAGGCCCAAGTCTACAATGGCTGCTTTTGCAGGCAGTTAAAAAAAAGTAAACACAGAGAGAGGTAAAAAGCAATAAGCACAACAAAAATGAACAGGAAGCCTTAAAAGACCAGTTTACTTCTAAAAATTCCATGCTTCTGGGCTCTGCACTCAAAATAATTTACTATTAAAAATAAAAGGGAGTTTTAAGTACTGCAACAGAAGAGGTGGGTGTGATTCTTCATACCACAGAAGCTGCACTCTTCACAAATAGATGCTATTATATTGTACTTCACTAGAAAACAGCTTTATTGTGAAAAGCTGGAATTGCACATTTAATGGGAGCATGGACCGTATCGTTATATGTGCAGTCCTTTACATTCTATACTTTCAAGACAGGTAATACCTTGGTGTTCTACATTTTAAAGGAACCAGCACAATGAGCTCATAGTCTGTGAGGAAACTACAACAACCAAGAAACAAAAAATTGAAGCCAATCTACAAAAAAAAAAAAAAAAAAAAAAAAAAAAAGAGTGTCTGGGACAGAATAAAATGCAGTGGCACCTGTATCATCCCTAGATAGGTAGAGAAGGAAAAAGGAGGGACAATAAGAGCCCATGACCTAAACACTGTTCTTTGCACACCCTTCTTTCAGGAAAAACTCCTTTTACTTTCTGTGGCTGAAGCAGCTGTTTCTACAAAAGCAGCAAACAACTCTTAGTGAAAAAACACTTGAGGATGATTTTCTACCTTGACAGCTTTAACGTGAAAAGCCTTTCACAGCAACTCAAATTAATGTGTGTTCCTACTGTACAGTAGTCTTGTTCAGCTTTAAGGAAACCAGGAATTATGCTTTAATAAAAATTCAGCCACACAAATATTCTGCTGTAAGAAGAGACATAAACATATAACTCTTCAACTTCCAGAATCATGTACAGGAGGCAAAGAGAAATGATATAAAAATAACTAGGCTTTTGTTTACATCTCTGATTTAGAAGAGCAATTCCAGAAACTAAATTGCTTCCACAGAGGCATTGATTTAATTAGTCTGCATAGCATGCTTTATTTCTGTTCAGACCTCTGACGTACATTGATAAAAAAAGAAAAAAATTACACAGTGGATACACACAAAATAATTGCCTGAACTTTTTCTATGCCAGATGCAAGTAGGAATTCTCAAACACACTTTCACGGGCTCTTCCCTACATGCAAACGATCCTTTTTTATTATATACAAACTATATATGTTTTCAATTAAAAACATGACTGGATCAATTGGATCATATATTTCTGCAAACCAGCCAAAAATCAAACACAAACTGAAGCCATGAAGGAATTGCTAGAAGTACAAACCATATGACAGTTCTACTTTTGGCACCGAGAAACACCTCTCACTTTGGAACAATGCTAGAACTGACAGCAGTGCACAAAAACATGCTTTCATTCAGCAATGAAATAACTACATTAACAAACAGTACTCAGAACCTAAAAACCTCTAAGTGGTCAAAATCTTAGCTTAGCAAATTAGCCCACTATGATCAAATAACAGCAGAACGCTGGCTTCTTGCTTTTTGGTAACCCTATCTCAGTTTTGGGTCTTATTATTTGACAGGATAACAACATGAGTTCCTCAGAGATGTGAACAATGGATTCTCTACAAGACAAAAAGTCGCAGGGAGGGTGACAATTCTGCTTAAAGTAACAAACAGGACTACTACAAGTGGGTTCTCATACACTTTTATTCCCCATTGCATTTTGATCCCTGTGAGTACAGACATTGCTTGTCTTTCCTCACAGCAGGTTTAAAAGCCAAAACATCCCAGAACTTTGGGAACGAACATTCAACCGTGAGTGTAAATAAAATATTATTCATTTTTACAGACAACATACGACTTCAAGTCAGTGTCTACCTTGAATGAATACTATGAATACTTCTGAAGCTCATCAATTCTTCTGCCCTTTATAACTTCATCCTCCCTATGCATGCACCACGCAGCCAGCAGGGATCAACAGTGCTGAGAAACAAACTTACACAGAGAAGCCAGACCAGCCTCTGCAAACACACATTCACAACGTCTTTCCCTTGTGCACACTGCACTTCTCCTTAATTCTCCTGCATGCACAGCATGCAGCTGGTGGTGGCCTCACATCACCTTCCCAAAACCTCGACTCATTTCAAGCTTTTGGATGCTGAACAATTTGGTTCAGCTTTCACCTCTCCACCAGACAATAGCATTTCAGGCACTGCCCAATGATAAAAACATTCACAGGCCATTGTATCTAGAACTTCGGAAACAGCCGTATCCTAAGATACCTAAGACTCTGGATATTTCCACTGAGACATGAACTAATGCTCATGGCCAATTCTTTTATAGCCACTGGAAGAGCAGTGAAATCAGCAGCAGATATGGCAGGTAGCAGACCGAGGCCTTCCAGAAGTCTTGACTTGTGGAAGTTGTGAGTCACTTCCACTATGAACACAACATGTTTTCCTGTATGAAAATAAAGAAGTCAAAGCACAGAGTGTCAGAATTTTAAAATTATTGTGCTGCAGTTTGCAATGATCTATCACTTGTATTCAGTACTAGACACTTCTCTCATATTGACAAGTTCATATCCTTTCATCCACTGCCTCCAAGATGGTGAATCAATCATCTAGAACTTCAAAACACAGAAATGAAGGAACAGATGAGGTGACAGACTTCTTTACAGCAGGCTGCTGAGCTGCAAGGTTATTTCAGCTCTGGAGTCCAGCATTTCTGCCGTTCATGGCATTCGTGATTTACAGGTTCAGGGTAACTTTGTTTATGTACACAACCTTTATGAAGCCCCTATTTTAGTAGGAGAGTATCACTTTATTACCATAACCTGTCATTCAGAAAGCATTCACTCCTTATGGATAAAACTGTCCTTTAAAGAGTGAAGAAGCAGATCATATACAGCTGCCCAAATCAACTTGGAAGATGTTTTACAACAGACTGCTTGCAAAAAATACCTGTTATGTTTTTAAAATGTTTAGGAGAAATGAAAGCAGTTAGTCTTTGGAGTGACCACCTTCTAAAGAGAACTACTTTTCTACTGTGAAAATAAACGATTTGAGGAATTATCAAAGATGATACTCTTGTCTGACATTGGTATTCTGCTGGATCCTGAAAGTGCTGACCAAAGCTATACATACGGGCAACAAAACCACAGTTCACATCACAGAATTTAAAAGCTGCCATCAGGTGGCCAAACTGGAAGCGGAGAGCAGCCAACAAATGCAAGAACTGAGGAAACACAAACATCACCTTTTCTCCTTTATGCAGAACAATATGGACCTGACAAAGCCCAGATGACACAACAGTTTCTGCAGCAGGACTGGCTCATCCCAAGGAGTCCTTGTGGCATTTCCTCGGGACACACAAGCCCTGCTGCTGGCCTGGCCCTGGCAGCACTTGGGTGTCAGCTCAGGGGCATCCCCGGCCCTGCCAGACTGCAGCCAGCATTGGTAAAACCAGTTCCTAAGCATGCAAGGAGCCACCCACCTATATACAAATTCCTGCATGCCCAGGAGGAGTGGCTCCTTAATGCAAAAGAAAATATATGTAGTTTTTCACTGCAAGTCCAATGCCTTTGTAGGAAAAAAAAAAAAAAAAAAAAAAAGGAGAATTAGTACATTGAAAGGGAATTAGAGACACTGGAGTGGTAAGAACAGCAGTGCATAACAATGCAACACACAATTCACAACACAATAATAAATACTGAAGGTGTCTGACATGCAAAATGTGAAAAGTGCTGAAACTGAAAATCTGAGTTCAAACATGACCTGTAGCTCAGGCTGGATGCAGTGTTAGAACAGCTGTTTCCTGCAGGTCATTTTAACAAGTACTATTCTGACTCAAAGTGTGGGAAAGCCAACAGTTAATACCCTGTACTCAGAGCAGCATTTTACATTTACACTACTGACATAAATGTTCAGGAGTTGTGCCCCTATGAGACAGGAAAGTAATACAGCATTCATTTTAAAAATCAAAGAAAGTATGAGACACTAACATTAAGTGGATTTCTCAAGGTCACAAAGTCAAGTAGAGAGGTGAGATCTCTTTGTATATAAATTACAAGGCATTCTTAATGCAAACAAACAGGTGATAACACACCAATTTGTATGAAGTTTATCCCTTCCAGCACCAGATTTCCCAGAAAACTCTTCCTCTGTAAACACAAAGGTTGCTTATTTTGATGGTTCTCTGCAACAAAAAGATTAACACTTCCATTTTTTTCGAATAGAAGAACCCATTAGAAAGAAGTAAGGTCAGACAACTTTTTTGCAAATCCTTTAATTCAACAGTAGTCTAGGACAGGAAAAGTAATTTTTTTACTTCCAGGCATATAGTCACCCCTAGCATATGAAGGCCTGGAATCCTAGTATTATAACATTTTTTTCAAACAAATATCAAGGACATTAAAAAAATAAAAAAAGCTGAAGTCTGTTTTTTTTCCAGTATACTTCCTTCATATAACAACAAAGCAGGGAACACAAAGAATCCTGTGTTCTAAAGCTACGCTACGATGGGGTACATCTAAAACAAGCACATGGAAGGGACAATTTCCTTAAATCTGAAATACATACTATTTTCTCAAAGGGTAAGATACAGAAAAATATACCAGCAAGCACAAATTTGTCCCACTGATCTATCTCCTCAATAGCCAGAGGCTACTTTTATGTATGCTGACTTAACACAGGAATCTGAATTGTATAAATCAATGTCTCAATTAACATTTTGTTTAGGAAGATTTACAGAAGAAAAACAGAATGTAATCATTTGCTAGCACAGTGGCTCCAGAGGTCTGGGAGTGTGTGCAAGAAGAATGGAACTGAATGTGGGAAGGGTCCATTATTCTTTCAATAGTGTCTGGTGCTGCAAAGTATGTACTTGCATACTTTCCTACTGGAAAACCTTAAGTCTTCAGTAGCTCCTTGGTCTGGGAAAATGGCAGGCGCCCAAATGCTAACCCAGGGATCTAGGAACAAGATCTACCCGAAGAACAATATTTTTCAAGTGACCTTAGAAGTGAAAAATGGCCATAAAAAGAAGTCTCATTCCCAAGGGATTTTATTCCTTCTGCCTGGCTGCTGTTTGTCAGGTGCTGTTCCCCACACACATCCTCAGCACATTCTAAAGCAAGAATGGAGAGAGGGCCTCTCTGAAAATAATCACACTTGCTGAAAGACCAGCCCTGCATAAATATCTCTAACAACAGTACAAACAGAAATCAGACTTCTTGCCCAATACTTTAGTTGAAATTTATGGCACCACTGGCCATGATTCTGTTATTACTGTTCTACCTGGCTAAGGCTCAAAGTCACAGAAGTGGGAATTTCAGAGGTATTTTCAGAAATGATGTAGCTCATCTGGGGGAAGAAAAAACCAACAACAACAAAAAAATTACCTAGTTCTACAAATGCTGTACCAATCCATCAGTGAACAAAGCTATATATTACACATATATGTACACATATATGAACACATGCACCATAGAGATGGGACAGAGAAGCACATGGCCTCTGAAATTATATTTAACGCTACACCCTGGGAGTAATAAAGCCAAGGGGGGTTAAATAAAATCAAAGGGAATACTAGAAGACAGTCTGTGGTGCTCTTGCAAATATCACCAGCTGCTGGATGATTTATATGTAAAAAAGGAGAAGTTGAGCTTTAACTTAAATTTCCCTGCTTTCTTATTGGTTTGGTTCCAACTCTAGGAGTTTAATTAAAGTCCATCAGCCAAATTTTTCGAAAGGACATAAGTTATTCCTTTTTAAAATCTTCCTGTACTAACTGATCCAGATTTTTTAAACTCTTGAGCTTTCACCAATCTGATTACGAACACACACACATTTTAAAGAAGTTTAAAGACTTTCAAGATGATCAACCCAAGAAATACCAACAGCTGCTGCTGGCCAATATGCAGGTATGCAGGTATATGTAACTTCTACTAGAATGAGTAACGGGGCAAGATACAGCATTCTGAATTGACAGTTCACATGTCAAGATCTAATAGCTACCTCCTCTTCATTGTTAACACAGTACATAACATAGTATTTGGTGACTGGACCAGGAGAGCTCTACAAGAAATCACCACGAAAAGTGGATAAGCAGTTTTACTGCTTGTAAAAGGAATCTCTCTCATCTTCTCTAGCTTTCTCTAGGGAAATGGTGCAATAAATTTGATGAAGAAAGGAAGGATTTAAAGCCAGAGAAAATTAGGATTTCTCAAAGTAGAAACACAGAGAAACATGCTGCCCTTAGGAATAGATCTCTGCTATTTACTTGATCTACTGGAAGAACTCCTGGGGAGCATGTCTTAGCAAGAGAAAGGAAAGTTTGCTATGCTCTTCATTTCCTGTGTAATTCCAGAAACTGCCAGCACAATGCTGTTTGGGGAGAGCCACACTACAGCTATTCAACAGGGAATTCGGCATTGTATTCTGAATGAATGGAAACTTTCTCAAAGATATATATTTGCTGCAACTAAAGTAGAACGCAAACCCAGTAAGGATGTGAGCCCACATACACCTTCAATCAGCTAATTGCAAATTGTGACTCTTTCCATTATGACTTTCGCAATATCCTTCGCAGTGAGAAACATCACAGTAAATCACCCGGGTTAGAGTTCACAGGAGCCACGAACTACGAGCAATAAATCAGCACTAAAAATATTATGCAACTGCAGTTCAACTGATACCAAGTGTAGCTAATTTTAACAGAGAAGTATCACTTTTGTGCGTCCTTTCAAGTTAGTGATTCGGTGATCAGGATAAAGGAAAGGCTCTCTGAAATCTGGATTTCATAGAAAAAAAATTAGACAAATTGGTTCCCTGGAAAAATCCTAGGGGTAGTTCTCTCCTGCCACTGTAAAAACCTTCTGCTAAGTATGACAATTCAAAGGACTAAAAATGCATCAGTAGCACAGAACGGTAAGGGAACCACAAACTTTGGCTGCGTTCGTGAGCCCGGACCTCATCCCCAAGCAGGATCAGACCTTTTAACTAAAGAGGAACAGTCACATGCCTCATTTCACCCTTACTTTGCTTTAAACTGGGCTGTTTCCTCCCCCCCATATTCCACATTGGCTGATAAATTCCCCAACGGCGGGTGTTAACTAACTCTGCATTCCAGTCTGCTCTGCGTCATGGAGTTCCACATCCCGCTGATGAGGAACACATGGCGGACATGTGGTAGGGGAGAGCCTGACAGTGCTCGCACAAGCAGGGATAACTCCTCTGACCTTTGGCTTTTTTTCTCTCTGTACCATCCCAACTGCACAATGAGGAGTCTGTGCCCCTCTGTCACCTACTGGTCACTCTGGGATCACTGGGCACAAGCTGAAACCCTAACATTTCAACAGACAGCTACACTGAATACACATTATGGCTGAAAATGTATGTTGAAAGCGAGTAATTGATCGTTCTGTGTCTCTGCCCTAAGCAAACCATCCAGGGGAACTTTTGACAATACAGGTTACATCTGGATCAACTGGGGCAAGTATGTCACAAAAAGAACTATGGCTATGCTTCCTCATCACCTCTGTGAAATAAGGTAACTCACAGCCTTGCTAAAAAGTACACAGTGGCAACTCTATTAAAGCATTAAGATGTCTTTCTAAAACGAACAGACCATTTATCACATTTTTAAAACCTGAGCCTGGCTTAGAGTAACAACGAGCTTCAACTTCAGCGTTGTCCAGACTGAATGACTCATGCAGAGTACTGCATTTACCAAGTCACATGGACTCGAGGGTGTCCAAGCCATACAGTCATCCCTTCCTCATTCGAAACCTCCGAAAAGTAAAACCCAATCACAGGCTAAGTGCTGGTCTGAGACCGCAGCAGACAGACAGACAGACAAATGACTAATGACAACCCATGCAACATACATTTACTGCCAGTTAGAAACCAAATGCTGAGCCTCGAGCTCTCTGATTTTAGCCTTATGTGTACTAGAACACGGGCCAGAATCTTGCAGTAAAACGAAAGCCATTGACAATAAGCATTTCAATAACTACATCCAATATTCCAGATTCTGAGATTCATGAGCTCTTACCTGTGCAAGCTGTCAAGACACAGCATGACCTTTCCTTTATTAATAGGACCTGGATATGCTGTACCTTCCCTTCAACCTCCCCACCCCAAATGTATGAATAAAATAACACGGCAGCAGCAAAACAATAAAATTCTGTGGAAGCAACAGTATTAAAATTAAAATTAGTAATAACACTATGTTCTTTAAAATATGAAGTCAATGTCTCACTAACAGCTTTTATACTACGTTCACAGTCATTGTACAGGTATAACATATAAAATCACCAAATTAAAGAGTTTTCTTTGTACTTGGCTACATTGATTTTAGAAATAGTACGTGTTTTTTTAATACTCAGTTCCTGGAGTTAAAAGCTACACTCATCCCCAACAAATTTACAGAACAGAAAGCCAGAACAAGTTGAGCAAAGTTTACATGCATAATAAAAAGGGCAACCTCTCTGAGAAAATTAATGCCTTTTAGAAACAGCAGCTACTCTTAGCAAGCTGAGAAACTAAACAGGCATGCAAAACCTACTCAGGGCATCCTGAGAACACCTACTGCAAACTCATGTCTCAAACAACAACTCTTGGGTCAGTATCTTTTTCTGAAATGTTCAGCAAAATCCCCTTCTCTAAGAAATATGATTAAAGCTACATCAACGTTTTTAAAGTGTGGTTTATTGTTTGAGAAGTTAGTGTGTAGAAGTCACACCCTTTTATTCAATAGACCTAGTTCCCCTGTTTTGATTCAGTCAGATCTGCTTGCTTTACTGGCTAAAATAACTTCTTACAGCTTTCTAAATTCCTATTAGTACTGTGAAACCAATTCAATTCTGGAAAGAGGAACCAGATTCTTTTCTGGCTTGAGCATCTGTAAAAGGATTATTACCTAAATCAACACATACAATTTATATTTTTTGATAGAGGAGCTAGAAAGAACCTCACTTATTTTCTGGACGCTAGTCAGAAAATTTGATTTTTATTTTTAAGAAGAGCAGACCTGGACTAATTGAAAGAGCAGATTTGGATCAAACAGAAAAGATATGACTCTGTAGAGGTCATATTTTTAGAGAAAAGAAGTTACATCCAACAACTTTCTATGGTAAATCTCAAAATACCACTTGACCGCAAAGGAAACTTAGTCAGAAAATTTTGCTAATAATAAAAACTCCTGATTTTTCAAAGAGAAGACCACCACCAAAGCTAGGATGTGTACTCATTCTGTACACAGCTGAGACCAGCAACGAATTTTTGCTCCCTGGTCTGTCCCAAACTGCTCCTCAGGATTTTCCTATTGAGTTGCATTACCGTATCCCCCACTTCCCTGCTAATGGCACTGCTTGTGGAGCCATCTCCCAAAGGCACAAAGAAAACAGAACCAAGTTAGCAAAGTCCTGCTGTTGAATCTATGAGATGTCATGAAGCTATTTTTGACATATGTGGCTTATGGAGTACTCAATTTTATGTCCAGCTGGGCATAAACTTGGGGTGGTGGCTCCCTTCACCAGCCCAGCTGGATCCGGTACAGGACATCTGCCCATGATCTAGTTTAGGATGCTTCACACTGTAAAGCATCTGCCTATACCAGTGTCCTTCCCAGCTTTTCTAAAGGAAATAGATTTTCAAAGAAAAAATGAGCAACCATAGAAGCAGCAGAGTATTCCAGAGATGCCAATTTCCCAAGAATAATAGTTTTAGAGAGCAGAAACATTAAGGAAGTTGCAGTGTGCTTATATATGATCTACTTATTTAAAACAAATTATCAGCAGAAAAAAAAAAAGAAAAAGGACAATATCCCAAGGCAACAGAAGGGAAATCAAGTGTATCAAAGCTGTTTCTGAGCTTGCATTACCTACCCACTTGGCAATGCTGACTTTTGAAATTACACTATTCATTTTTACTCTCATGATGTGAAGAGAAAAGGAAGGAAAAAAACTCCCCAATCTTACCCCCTCTTTTTATTAAATCACCTTAAAAACAGATCTGCATTGTTACTTCAAGGTTACTAATGTTAGTAGTATATATATTTATAGATGAGGTATTCCTTTCTGTCTGAAGCACATGAGGTAATAAGTAGCTGGAATTGTCATGGTGATTTATTAACATATTCTCTAGGAGAAGCCCTGCACCTGCATCTGTGCAGACAGAACACCCACGAAGGCTGAACTCACCCCTATACAGCCCACAAGATCTTAAAAGGAAATGCTCCAAATTTAGACCTGCTCCAACAGGTGTCTTTTACTGTTTCACTTTGCATGACCATAAATATCAGAGGTGGAGCAAAAAGCTCCCTGTCCATTGTAATCGTGCTTTGAAAACAAATACCTTTGCCCCCTCCCAAAGCAGAGGCAGCAGCTATGGAATTCTCATCATTTCCTCACTCCTTCATCCTGTCAAGAGCCAAGTCAGAGAGATGTCACCAGCAAAACCAGGCTCCAGGGATGAGCACATAACTTTATTTTTTTCTTCAAAGGGCCCTAAGCTGGCTCTGAAACATCCCCAAACTGTATTTCTTTCATTCTAGTATCTCATCTTGCAGCTATTTGCCAAAGTGAATGACATGCACAGGCTGTTCATGGCTTTTTATAAGCTCTCATTACCCAAACAGGGAACCATTTCCTTGAAAATGCTTTCCCCAGCAGCATTAGTCTCTCTAGGCACCACCAATAAATTTGTCTTTTGGCTCAGCCTGTTGCACTCCAAAACGTGCCTGAATAGATGTATTCGATATTGTTTTCCACTTGTTTACTGAGGGAGGATGCTACCTGTGGGATTTGTCATCAGGGTGATTAACAGCACAGGGAAAATAAAAGATAATTTTACCCGCCGAGTTGAAAGCTTTGCCAGACTCGCTCTGGCAAGCAAAGGAGCAAAATCCAGACTCCTTTCTGTGGTGTAACAAGGAGATGCAATCCCAAAGCCAAAATGGCTATCCACGACTTGCAAAACCACAACACAAATCAAAACAACCAATCTGGAAAAGAAATCCTAACCAAACTGAGAAAGAGAATAACAGGTTACACCATGAGCTTACGAATTCCACTAAAATGTTTCATTCTGTAACACTTCCATTACTACAAAACACCCGAGTCAAGAGCAAATAAATATTTAATACTCAAAAGGTACTCAGGAGAATGTGTGTTTTCCCCTGTTCCTCCTCACCAGCTGCTCTTTTATGGCAGGAAAGTGAAGAGCATGAAATCCAATGATAGGAAGAAGGCAAAGGTCAGGAAAAAGGTTTTTCTTCAAGCATTTAAATGAGCGTTCTACAGTTTTGCATGTTTTGTCAACACAACTTCCCTCCTGTGAGGAGGGGAAGCCAAAGGGCCTTTGAACCATTTCTGTATGGGGGTCTAGATTTTTACCAGTAACAAGATTCCTAGCTTTAAAGAAAAGCTCATCTTCCCTCTTCCCATTCCTTTCACCACTCCCCTCCTCAAAAAGAGAGAGGAAAAAGAAAACAGAAAAAGGATCTGAAGAACAAAACAAGCACTGGAGGAGTTCTAGAGTTCATGTAATGAGACCACTACAGCCCTTCAAAGGGACCATTAAAAGCAAAACAAACAAAAGCAACACCCTCAAGATGTCTATTGTATTTTACAGAGGAACAAATGAGTGTACTGGAAAGTCTCCCACCATCTTGCCACAAAGCCTGTTATTTCATCAAAACAAAGTCCAGAGATCAAGAAACAGCCAACATGGCAGCTGAAAGTCAGTCACATCAAGTGATCCATGAAGAAAATGAGATTGGGCTTGCTTTTTTATCTTTTTTTTTTTTCTCTTTCTTTACTGTGATGTATTTAAAAAAAGACTTCAAAGATTGTTTCAAGCGTCGCTTTTGTTTCTCACATGAGAAAATCAGGGGTTGAGCAGGTCTGGACAACTCGGTGGTTAAAACACCATTAGCTGCCAACACTTTGTCTTCCTAGAGCTCCCACAGTTGTTGCTACCCGGGATTTGCCTCAAATGAAATTACTTGAAGATTTCCATATATATTTTGCATCCCTCAGAGCTTCCCAAAGATGGCAGCTGCAGGACAGAGAGAGCATACTGACAGCTGGCAGTTTCAGATCTCAGAGGCTCACCCAGGTGGGTACTGGCCCAATACTTCTCCTTGACGCTTCAAAGCATTTTTAAAATATTTTTTTTATTCTTTTTAACACTTAGCAGATCTCTTTTTGTTCTTCTACACTATCTTAGCCTCTTTGGCCTTTACTTGAAGGGTGGCTAACACTTCACATTCGCTTTCATAGCTGTGCGTGTAAGAAAGACAGGGGGAGAGATAGATTTTTGTAGCATCTGTATATCATCAACACTCCATTTACCAAATCCCAAACAGTTATGCTCAAGATCTGCTGAAGACAATGTAACTGAACAGGTGCTACTGAGGGCAAAGTTTAGCCTGCAGGATAAAGCCTGATTAATTTAGCTATAGGAATGAGAATCCTCTGGTTAGATGAACCTGTAAAATCAGGGGTCAACTAAGATCACATATGTTACAGCAATTTCTAAGTCATTATACCACAGCCACCCTCTAGTGCCAGGAGGAAGCCATAAAGACAAGCTTGTCACTAACAGTAGATAAAATATACCTCCCCCAGCCCAAAATAGATCTATTAGTCTTCATGTGCACAAACCCACAGAACGCATCAGTGATGAATTTCCTACTCTATGTAAATCAGCTGCTGTGTATGTACAGAAGGCCTGCCTGCAGCTTGGTCCCTGCCATGCCCAAGATAAGGCCAGGAGAGAGCCAGTGGAAACAGGCTGGGACAGGCTCCTTCCATTACAACAGTTAACAGGGCCCACTCTTGACCACCTTCCTTCTAGGACAATCCTTAAACTTGGGCAGAGGTGGTGTTATCCTTCCATGGGCACAGAGCATCTCCCTTACATCTGGTAGCAGGATGTTCAAGGAAAGATTACACTGAGCTGTGGCCTACAGCACACACCAGAGGCATTTTCACAGCAGAGATTTATCTGAGTGCAGACCCCAGATGTCTGCATCCTTGACTTAAAAGGTCCACATGGATGAATTCCCAGCTCTCAAATGGCTGTTCCACAGGTGTCTCATCTCACAGAGGTGAAAGTCTGACTGTCAGCCTGGAACGGACTACAAAGATTGGCCTCTCAAGGAGCCAACACAGCTTTGCGCAGAACACGTCAGACAACGTGTGCCTGAGAAAACTAAAATCACTGTACTGGAGAGCATAAAGAACAAGTAATCTCTCCTTCTCCTACTAATGGATATGAATTATACTGTGCAGAAAGCTCAGCTTGTCTGGTATATTTGATAAATTCATCCAAGTCTCCAGTGAAGTTTAATGGTAGATACAGCAGTTTCTCTAATGAATCTTTTGGGGCCTGGAAAGACAGTTGAGATTTTGAGCCTTAAATACGTAATAGGGTCATGAAATGCTGAGAGCCTCTCATGGATACTCTGCAAATCCATTTGGGACTCAACCAATGAGACCAGCATTTCATTTATGGACATAGGTCTAACACTTTACAATCTCTGAATCTGAACTGTATCTGACCTATCGCAATATAGGTTTCATTTCAAAAACAGTTACCTTTTCATGCATTCCTTTTCTTTCCCTGGAATTTTTCCTAATAAAGGTATAAGACAAGCCTATCAACTGGTTCCAATGATGTAACAAACAATAAAATATCGCTCCCTGAATATTGCAAAAGTGGCTTTTCCCGTCTCATCCTACTTTGCCTTTACCATCTCTCCTACTACACAATTATTTTATCTCATCCCAAGTTCAGTTTCTATTACAAGGACTCATGAGCTTACTTCTGAAGGATGGATCTTTTAATGACAAGTTCTTCATCCAAGTCAGCTTCATTAGCCATGAAGAGCAATCTTTTTCCTGTGTCATCCACTCCAATGAAGTCACGCTGCTCCACTGAAATACAGAATCAAACACAATCATTATATAACCCCATTTTAATGCAGGCTGGAAAGACAAATGGGATCCCCCAACCATCCCCAAAATACAAAATCTGACTATCAGCAAATCTATGAATTTAATAAATATTGCTGATAACTTTTTCAGTTTCTTGTCAGTTGAGGTAGCTTCAAAACACTGGCCCTAAAAGGCTTTTGCATTCTTTTTATGAAGATGCCAACTACAAGTCCTGACATGCAACACTCAATTCTGAGCTGTGCTTTCCTTTTTTCTTTTAAATAAAACCTCTGCTACCAACAAGAAAAAAAACAACAACAAACTCAGGGCAAGAAGCAAGTTCTTCAAATCCAACTGCTTATTTTCATAATGTCACTCCACATTAGAATTAGGGGCTCTGGACAGAATTATTATTTCAGTTAAGACAAAAGTATTTTGAAACATATATTGATATTGATATTTTAGACAAATATCAACATGTGAATCGCAAACACACATAAAAGTACAGATTCTAAGACTTCTACCATGGACGTTTCTGGGTGGGCTAACTTGGTTTAAATATCTTTTTATAAAACTGTCCACCAAGAGAATACCTAACACCACACGTATTACTGTGACAGTCCATCTGCTGCAATCAGCAGCGACTGTGCATCAGCAAGGACTTTGACCTACTGAAAAGTAGAGCACTTATTTTTTTAAGTTTTCCACAACATCCAGATGTGGTGGCAGCTCGTATACCGATCTTTACATATGGAGGCTGTACAAGTAAGCCACAGTATGATTTTAACAAAAATCTTTTTTCTCCCTATAAATACTATTACTTTGGGCCAAACTGGCACACACTTAATCTCCTAAGCCTTTAACCACACTGGAGAAACAACATACTCTAGAAGTAGCTAATTCTCTAAGACCTTTTTCGAGCAAAGTCTTTTACCCTGTAAAGGCCTATCCCTTGTTTTATTTACACCTGTTCTTTCAGAATTACCACAGTAACTACTGTTAAAACACTCAAACCTATGCAGCTGTTGAAAGTTCTCCTGTGCAATCTCTGATGCAAGTGATCAAGCATGCCCTCTTCAGAATCCCCCAGCTCTTCTCAGAAATTCATTACACAGCAAAGAAATACGAAAACAGGCCTGAACATCTAACACCAAGACAAAAGCTTACTTGCTGTAAAGACTCAGAAAGCAGTGCCTATTTCATGTATGTGGAGGGCAGTGAAGTTTGAGACTAGGAGTGAATGAACCCTCACCTCTGCCACTTAACTGGGGTCTCCTGACAGGCTGGAAATACAACAGTGGCTGACTTTTCTTCACCGAGACATCAACACTTGTAGAGAAGCTCAGGTCCTGCCTGCCCATCTCCTGGCTGCTCTTACAGTAACATATTACACTGCTACAGCAAAACTCCATGCAACAGGAAAAGGGGAGAAAAGCAACTTGATGAGAGCAGGACCAAGTACATGACTGACGCCAAACCAGTTGCTCTTGCTTGTGTGGATAGGTAAGAAACAAACTGAAACCATGAGAGTGCACTGTGGGATTTTTTTTGTAGCAGATGCCAGGACAGGTTTCTCCTTGTACGCTGGCAATAAACAGCATTACTTCAGTAATTTTAAAAAGACAAAACTTATAAACTAAAATCAATTATCCAGAGGTACAACAGTCGTGTTTCAAATCCCACTGGCAGCATTTAGCAAGAAAAAAAAAAAATTGAAGAGCACACACATAAATAGTTCACAAAATCCCTGCAACGAAGAATGAGAAAAGTGTTAAAGTGACAGTAACTTAAGAAAATAATTTAAAGTATAAAAATGAAATGCAGGATGTGTTTTGCCTCCTCAAAACAGATAAATAAGGACTTGACACTGCTATTGCAATTTATTAAGTATCTTGCAAATTAGATCCCCATCAATTTTAAGGGCTTTAATGATCTAAAGAAATAATGACATCTCAAGAGAATGTTAAGCACTTTAGTGACAAAAAGTAATACATTTCAGTCATATTTTTAAATTTTTTTAGATCAATCATAATTAATTGACACTTGAGAAAAGGACACCTTTGGTAAAGATTCCATATCCCCACCCTTTCAATTGAATGGAGAGGATTTTAAAGGATGCAGCCTTCTAGACCACCAAGAGGTCTTCTGGCAAACACAGAGAATACCAGTGATGATATGCTTGCTACTTTCAAGACAAGAAAAATAAGCAGGAAAAAGTCACCAATCCCATCTTTTCTGCCTTTCTTTATACAGAGAAAGGTTCAGACTCTATTCCACTCAATCCCTTGCACATCATCTTTAAGCACACAGCTTCATTCTGGGTATCTGAATTCCTAACACTCTCTGTTTATTTGGGTTACTACCATTGACTAGCATTTTCATGTAGTGTTTTTTTTTTAATTGCCATTGCTCTTACTGCTCAGTTTAAAAAGCCAATGAGATTATTACTGTCAATATATGATTCCCTAAATATAAAACCCAATGAACTTGACCCTGTAATTTTCAGCTGAGTCAAACATTGCAGGAAACCATCAGGATGAATTTATAGCACTTAACACACTGCAATTCATGCTAATTTAAGAACTGTTCTTTATATCACAGTTCTTGAACGTTCAATAATACCCCAAAAACAACAACGCTGCATTCCATGACGCATGCGAAATAAAATCTTGTTGATCCTTCTCTAAAAATGAACTGCTTTGTAGAAACAGTGAAAAAATATATCTAGTGGCTTGTAATGGGATCCATTTTCTAATAGAAACACTTGAACATAAAAACCTGTATGTGTCATAATTTAGAGAAGGAGCTAATAGTGCTACCTACTATGAAAAACTGCCTAACATACTCCATGTTAATATCTTGTCTAATAAGCTGCACCAAGTTTTAAGTGATGAAATTGCTAATGCCAGGTGCCTGGCTTAAGAGGAACATTTGAAAAAGATCAGTAAAAACCATTCTGCTGGTTTTCAGGCAAAGGAAAAAAAAAGTGATGAACAAAAGTGGAAATGGTTTGGTGTCCCTTTCCTTGAAAAGCTCTAATCAATCTTTGAAAAACTGCAGGTTCACATGCTGTACTCTCCTCTAGCCTTCTATTTTTGCTGCAGATGTTTCTACATATTTTATTCTTAAGGTCAGATTGTTCCAATTCCTCAGCTCCTAGGACTGATCAAATAGCAGGTGCTACCTAAGGCTTTCTGTGCCATCAGGTGGTACAAGCAAAGCACACAAGCCACGCTGTGATTGACTGTCCCAGGGAAAGAGTTTAATCTGTTTCTTTTTGCAGTCTGTTCTTTACAAGGAAATAAGTCATAAACTCACAGGGGTAAGGGAAAAGGAAAAACATCAAAACAAGGATTCTGCAAGGCTGGAAAGGAGGGAAAGCAGCCCCGGAAAACTACTGGAAACTGTGAATATCTGTTAAAGGACACTAGATGGGACAGGAATCAGAAGAGAACAGGTGACTATAGGCAGAAAAATGAATCAGAAGAAGACAAGAAGTCAGAAATGGAACCGAGGATGGAACTGGCAGTGAAAGAAAAGAGTACTACATGACAAAGAAAAGCCAGGCTCTGGACAAGGATCCCTGAGGATCCTTGGAAAGGAAAGAGAACAAGAACGGAGGCTGGTGGCAGCAAGAAGCCAGCACAGGAAAAGGAAGATGGATGTGCTAAAGTAATGTTGACAGCAACAGGGTAAATTTAGTCAAGTAGGAATGAAAGACAGGAGGGTCTGGTGCTCCATAAAATGTACTTCCCTCCTCCAGAACCTGGAGAACTCAAAATTCCTGTTTTGGCACTCCCCTGCTTTTAACATATAATTGAAACAGGCCTGGTAGAGTTCATGCCTTATCTGAGGCAGTTCTGAGACAGGAAACCTGTCACTAGAGCTGTCCATGGCAGCTCAAGTGGTGCTTTGGGTGGGAGATCTTAGCATTGAGCCCCACAGAAAAACACCAAGGGTTACAAAACAACTTCTACATAATGGAATTTTCGTTTTTTCAAGCTTGGTCTTTTACAGATCTGAAAAAACACACACAAATTTTAACATGTAGAGAGAGTTATGCTACAAAGTCAAGCACACAGACATAAAAACCAAGCAAAATAAGAATGCATGTACAATCTGATGTGTTTATATTTGCAAAGAGTCTTCAGATAATCTTGTTTATCCTCACAGACCTCCTCACCCCCACCCTGTGTGCTCAGAGCTCACATGCTGGGCAGCTCTATGATGTTTAACCACAGACCCATTAGTTTACAATTCCTGAATGCTCAACTCTGTGCTGTAGCAGTGCTCTTGACAATGTTTTATGTGCCATTAGCTCTCAGATTGACTTTTCAAAAAGAGAGGAGTTAGAGCTGTTTGAGAGTCCAAGTACTAAATGCTTTCAGCCCTACTAACCTTATACGTTGCTCCAGAAAAATCTTCATGCAGAGCTGAAGAAGTTTTCTTTTAAAAACTTATTTCCTCTACTTTCAGACAACTGTTGGCTTGCATTTCACTCCTCTCTCAAACACTTTGACACTACATTTTCTTACTTGTATTCCAGTAATGTGTCTGAGCTCTTATTAAGGACCAGGACCCACTAAGCTGACAATAATCAAGGCTCAGCATTTTAACATACATCATTAAAAGAAAATGAGAGGTATGGTGTGGGAACAACTGTGTGGTATTTAGTATTTTTAGCATACAAGTAAAATGGGTATAATAACTCCACTCTGCCTTACAGCAGTGTTGTGAGAACAGATACATTAAAGATTACAAGGCACTAACTAAGATATTATGGTAAGAGGGACAAGATAAGCATCTAATCAACTCCTTGAAATCAGTGGGAGTTTTACCTAGCAAAAGGCTCCTGGATGCGATTTCAGAAAAGCAATTCACTACATACCATGAGAGAGGAGAATTTCTAGAAGTGTCTCTTACCCACCTAGTGCTAGTCCCTACAGTCAGTGTGAAATTCCCAGCTATAATCTGGCTGATGCTTAGGGCTCTTGAAAAACCTAACGGTTTTAATGTTCATATGTAACAAAAATTCAGGGTTTCATCCAAAACTCACTGAAGTCACCTGGAGCTTTTCCCTTAACTCTTGTGAGCTTTGGATCATAGCCTGCAAGATTACACGAGTCTAATACTTAATTCTGAGCTGGAAAAAACCAAGTCACACCCTCACCAGGGAATCTGAGGAAAAACAGGGTATCTGTGTCTTTTTTATTTCTTTTGCTCTGGGATTGATAACTAAACATATCATACATACCAGTGGTTTATCTAAAATTTCTTAATAAATATGTATTCCTACCTACATACCTGGCTTTTTTTTCCCTTTCTGTCCGGGTACCACTTCTGTTGGTTCATGAGTTTTCTTCATCAACATGGAGAGAGTGGCATCATGTGTCCGAAAGAGGTCCACAACTTTATATAAATCAACATCTGTGATCAGATCGCAGCTCAACACCAAGACATCAGTCTGTCAAAGAGGGAAAAAAACCCTTCAGAGAAACAAATTACCACATATGGACTAGCATTTGAGGACCCAAAAACAAATACACACTTTAACTTATTTATTTTTTCTTTTTCTAAAACTGACCACTGACAAAAACAGCTCTTGGTTTTTACCGGTGTGCATTTCTTGAGTCTTGCTGTTACTCTTTTTGGTTAATGCTTATCCAGCTCTGGACCATAAAGAATATGTGACTATCTAAATTGTCTTCGTCTGCTCCTAGGGACATAGGAGCCACGGCTTTCAAGACCAACAAGAAATTCTGCACTATTTTCAACAGCTACTTTTAGTTATATAATGATGTAGAAAAGAAATCTTTCTGAAGAACTCCTTTTTAGCTGACTTTGCATCTGGCTACAAACCGCTGGAAAAGATATTTAAACTATGTTATTTTATGGGGGGACAAAAAAAAACAAAGACTATCTAGGATGTGATTTACTCAGTAATTGCACTGCGATGGTGGGCTCAGTTTAGAAATACATTTCCTAAAACCAGCAATACTCCATATTACAAGAAAAAAAAAAAGAAAAACAACAGCAACAAAAAAGAGGACGGTAGATCCTATTTAATAGGCGGCTTGTATTTAGTTTTGATCTCAAAGGATTCCAAAGTCCCTTATGCAGTTAAGAGAAATGCTGCACAAATCACAGGAACACTGTCACACATTGATAAGACACAGCAGCTTCCTTAATGGTGCACACTATCAATATAGTCCAACTAAAAACTCCTATTTAGAAAAAAAATTTCAGTGGGTAGTGGAATATGCTGCCAAAAACCTAGGAGTTCAGCAATTAACTTCATTTAAACTAATCCTAACATAATATTTGTGCAGCATGGCCTACAGAAAAGTAGCAAATTTCCACTTTTTGTTAATGATCAACCTTCTAAAGGCCTCTCCAGAAGACAGTGTTTCTTTCCTGACAGTTACCATTTTCACTTTCACTGCTACTATTTCCCATGCTAAGCCTCATGCAGTGTGACATGGCTGCCTAGTTTTGTCCTTTTAAGAGACAATATTTAATGAGAAGGGCATTAGACAATACTTAGAAAAACCTGAGTTAATCCATGGAGGATCAATCAGTAATGCTACTCTTACTTTGGAAAGCTATCTTGGTTTAAAGCAAACTATTTCAGGATTGACCTCTCATTCCAGAAAGGTTTATTACAGAAAAGCTTGCTTTACAGACTTTATCTAACACAAGGAGATTCCCCATTGTAGTAGAGATTAGCTGAGGTCTGGTATTTACATTATTTGACAGGCTCTCCTACAACTGCTAGGCAGTCTCATGTGTTTACCAATAAGGCATTGGAATTCATCATGTCACAAACTGTTGGAGCTGCTGTGCAAAAGGTCAAGCTCTTCCATTTTGATGTGATTTTTTCCCCACTTTACTGGGAAACACCTGGCTGCTTTACAGGAAGGAACAATCTGCAGGTTGAGAATTTTACACATTCGAAACCTGACTTGCATCACTCCTCTTAAGATATTTTCAAAATGTGTATTTTATATTACAGTTTTGCCCAAGAAAAGTGTTTTAATTAGCACTTCTCTAGAAAAAAAAAAAACCCAACATGCACACATTGGAAAAAACCCCAACAACCCAAACCACTAAAGCAAGTTGCTCAGCACTCTGGAGCAGCCCTGCTCCAACATTCCAGGGTGTACAAAGAAAATAAGAAAAAAATTCAGCTTGGTGTGGAAGCAAATCTCCCGCTTCACAACTGTAAACTGTGAAGAAACACATATTAAATATCCTGGAAAATCCTGCAAAATTTTCAGATATTCTGTTTTTACAAGAGCACGAATGAATTACAACGTTTACAGAAAAGGCCAAAAGGTATTCAAGACCCATATAAATAGACCTGTACTTTTCAAACTCGCTTTATAGAAGGAAGAGATTGCCAGCTTCAAATCTAGATGCATTCACTCCAGCAGTGAAAATAAGAAATAATATAATGAGAGAGACTGACACCCCAATACTTTCATACTAAGGAATGACTATCTGGACTTGTAAAACAAACCTTATAATTATTTCACATTTTACTAAATGCTTTAATCTGTCACTAAGGCAAAAACCCAACAAGCATTTCATAGTTCTGACCAGGCTCCTGGGCTTTTTCTTCTCCCTATAGGACAAGCTTTTTGCAAAAACTGAATGCAAGACCCCTGAGGAGCATACGGGAACAGAACCACCAAATGTCTGGTTGCCATCTGTTCTACCCATTTACTCTTCCAATATGTAAATAAACGTCAGTGAGCGCAGGGACCAGTGAAACACACAGTTGCTCTGTAAAGCCCACATTTCTGCCTCTCCTCCTGATGAGCAGAGCAGCGGCCTCAGAAGCACGCTGAGAATACACCATGAAAGGCTCTTTTGGGACTTGACAGCCTCCCCTTTGAAACACCACCCCCCTCATAAATAAAGCCCTCACTGTCTAATGGATGCACTTTTTTTTTTTCAGTGTACAACTCCTGAACGAATAAACTAATGGCTGAATGAAAAAATAAACTATCCTAGAACCTTAGCAGAAGTGTGTGTTTTTCTTTACGTTTTCGGGGTGGGTGTAGAAGAAAGAAAATAAATGGTAGAACTTAGTGGGTTTTTTACATATATACATGCCAAATAAATGCAGTGCACCTTTCCCAGTGAGCCACTGATACAAAGAAGAGAAGTGCGTACTTACTGCACGCACTCACGGGCCAACAAGGGGTATGTGAACATACTTGACTTCATGAATTATGCAAACACCTAAATACACACACATCTCTTAATGAAATACATGTAACAATGATTACATCAACCCCAAACTATTATACAAACAGACGATAAGAATCAACATGAACTGATTTTAAAAACCCCAGCAAGCACACACCTCAAGCAGAACGACTGCAAAAGAAAGAAATGCACACACCAATGCACTCTCAACATGCATTACAACCACGGGCAGGGCAAGGCAAGGGTCTTAAATCAAGAAGGACCATCTAATGGACGGAGCATGAAACAAATACTTGGAATATCTGGTATTCTCCTGCTCTGCCAAACTTGACAACTTTTGTCTCTACAACTTTTATGACAAAGAGAAGCCCTCACCCAGACCGGGGCTCACCACAGAGGCTGCTACACAGAGCAGGTGAAACGGCCATCAAGCATTAGAGAACAGCAAATGATTTTGGGTTGAGGAACACAGGAAAACACTGAATTGCTACTCACAGGGACAGCAGCCCTGCCCTGCTGGTAACACAGCTCATTTTTTGTGAGCATCACAAAAGCCACAGAAAAGACAAGGATAATATAATGCTCTTTGGAAGCATTAACTTCGTCCTTAGCAATCCCTTTTAACCTCAGATTTACAACTCGCTCACTCAAATGAAAAACTCTGACTAGGCTACTGACCAGTGGAGAAAAGTGGGATTCTGCAGACATCATCCCACCTATGATCTGAGTTTCAAGAAGATCCCTCTGCATTCCTACTGACTTTATCGGTTAATGGGGCTCTGGGTTCCCAGTGCAACCATCCCTGAATACAGAGTATTCAGTTAAGTCAAGTATGGGAACAAGGCGCTAAGGTCCCCAAATCTCCACTCCACCTTTCTAACACTGGCTAACAGTACTTCACCGTCAAATGTTATGAACCGTGAAATGGAATATATGAAATAAGTTAAATCCTTGATCCGGGTAAGTAAAACAATGTAACATAAAACATGAAGAGATTTATAGAAAATAGAGAAAACAGTAAGGAAAAAACACTGAAAACCAGTATGTCAACAATTATATTAAACCCAGCACAATATGGAAAATATACACAAAAACAAGACCAAAAAGCAGATTGTTTCAAGAACTCGGATCAAGACAGCCGATTTAAAAATAGAAAACATGTTTTCAATGGAACTAATTCATACCACAGATCAAAAGATGGATGCAATTATATGGTGTAATATACCAGCATAAATAAAAAGCCTTGGACTTTCTCACACCCCACATACAAAGGCAATGCTAAAAACCCTTTTATATTCAACAATTATTGCTGGAACCCTTATGATCCAACAGGAGATGTCAAGGTTACCACAGATAGCTGGCAGCAAATTATGAATTTTTAGTGGTATTCACTATGCTTTTTCTATCAAGTATAGACAAGGGCAGGACCTCACAGCCTAAACTGCTGATGGTCTCAAAAACAGCAGACTAGAAAATGAGAAAACATGTGTTGCAAGGAAACTGTAATATGAACAAAATCAGCCTCAAGAGAAAGAGGAAAACAAATGTCAGATTGCATTATAAACAGAAAAGAAGCAAAACATCCACAAGCAGTAGAACCAGCTTCTAAAAGAACTGGAAACAGACAAAACATTGAAGCTAAATGTTAAAAGTTTCCAATTGCAAAGTATTACAGTTGAGACTTTGACAGGAAAAGAAAATCAAGAGATTAGATATACTCAACCTAAGTTAATACATGCACAAACAGAGAACTTTGCATCACTTCCTGCGGTGTCACCAAACAACAGGGGAGAAAGAGAGAGGAACAAGCTATAATTACTGCTGGAATCAGGACTGAGTTTTATACACAATAGCCTGGAACTTCACCCACATGTTGCATTAACTGTGGGGTTTGTGTGTAATGCTTTTTATTATTCTAAAGAGTGGAAAGGGAAAAATCAGTTTGGCTGTGGGCAAGCATTTTGATTGCTTGTTAGCATTCTCCAGGCAAAGTCAAAGATACCTCCCAGCAATTGCATTACTCACCACTTTTCAGATCAGAAACTTACATCCAAGGCTTTAGAGAATCCCTTTTTATCTCCGTCTCCATTAAGAGACCTCCAATTTCCACACCTGTGACTTCTTTGAAGCTCTATGGCTGTTGCTGCAACTGAAGCAGGGAACCTCATTTATTTTTTTGCTGTCTGTAAGATCTTGTTAGCTACCAACTGAAATGGCCGCCTTCAGCTGGGAATTCCCACTCTCCTTTTATAATATCCTTGATGGCAACATTCAGAAGGAAATCATGATTTAGTACTTTGCTAGCAGACAAATGAAGCTTTTACCTACTCTGCTCTCACCTTCATAGGATGTTTGCTGTAGACCAGCACCTCCATAACTGTTCTGAGGATAGACCCTGGAGGCACAGAATGTCCCTCAATCTGAAATCCAGAAGCCACCTCTCCTCAGATGCAAGAATTATTTTTTAAGACGCGTGCAACGTGAAAGGAGTTTCTTAGATGCTTCATTTTTCCTTTTTTTTTTTTTAAAGAAAGAAAACAGAAAAGTCTAATGTGGGAGCCAAGGGAGTCTCTTCTAATTTCTTGGATGGCCCTGAATTCATCAGGTGAGGATATCTTAAGGCAATGTGAATGCCTTCACATACGTAACCTGTCAGCATCACTGTTTATCTTCTCAAAGAAAGCTGCAAGAAAGATGCCAGAAGCTGGGGAGGAGACTTAACCCCACTCCCATCATATGGCTCATCCTATGGTTTGTATCAGATGGGACCATACAATGAAAACACCATTTTAGGTTATCTTTGCATCTCACAAGCTACCATCCAAAATCAATATTTTTTAATTTACATACATATAAGCAAGGAACAGGAAAGTTATTCAAGCCTAGAAGGCATCCTGTCTCCTCCCAGAAGGAAGTCTTGTTACCTATGCTCAAACTGACATGTGGGGTGGAAAAGGGTAAATTACAGTTCTCAGGACCAAACCCAGAAGTTTAGAGATGAGCAGAAGTTCATAACTTATTAAGGATGTTTTCAAAGCAGGACACTGATATTATGACACTTACTGAACTGTAAAACTTCTGGTCTGGGACATAAGCTTTGCAATACAACTTTTCCTCTGGTTTCAACCAAATCAATCTTGTCCTACTTATACAGTACTCCAAAAGTAATTTTCCCAGCTTATTCCTCTGCCCACATCACCGTTCTTCACTGGTTCTGTTTTCTATCACAGGAAGCCCTCACTTCAATACAGGACGACAGCCGTAGTATCTATTTGTATCTTCTGAAGGGTGTGGCTTTAGCCTCTGCTATCATCTCCTTGGGATTTCTTTTTTAGTAAAAGAGATCTGCTACCCTTACACTTGCAGAACACTGGCAATTGTCATGCTCTCAGTATGCTGGGGCACTGGACTGACACAGTTGATCCTATCTTGGTAGGCAATCTCATTTTTTTGAGAACATCTCCTGTGTTTATGTTCTAGTCCTGAGTATGCCACAGAGTAGACTCTTTTTCCCATCTAAAGGCATCCTGAAGGGTGCACCGTGCCTTCAAGCGCTCAGGAGAGCGCCCCAGAACCCAGATCCTGAATTTGCCAGCTCATGGAGGGTAGGCCTGGCAAGGTAAATTCTCTCCTGGCTCAATGCAGTGCATGGATATATCCCTTCTCCCCAGGCAGAACTCCAGAAACGGCACTCTCCCTGTCACTCCTATTCCTGGAAGGCAGGTTTCCAGGACTACCTGGACAGCAGCACTCCAGACCCGCTGTGCAGCTGATCTTGGACTCGGCCTCACATGAACAGAAAGGAGAACGCAGCAGTCGGGCTCCAACCTCAACAGCAGCAGCGCGGCAGGAATTGCTGCCAAAGCCCAGAGCTCAAGCCCAGGCTTAACACTTAATGTAAGCAGAGCCTTAGGCAGTCAGGTGCTGCAGTCATACACACAATAATAATAAAAAGTAGTCCTAATGGAGCTCAACCGGCTCAACTTATTGAAGGGAAAGAAGGCCTTTGCCCACAGCCAGCAATCAGCTCAACTGCACATCTCTCAGCAGCACAAGGAAAAGCAGGAATGACCGGATTCAGGGGCTAGAAACTGGTGATAAGCACAGGAATGAAATGCAAAGTGGTTTAAGAGGGAGGATAAGTGTAAGCTGGAATAAAATACGGAAGTACGTAATAGACCATTCATACCTTCTAGTAGGTGAAGAAAGTCTCGCTGTATTTCACAAACACTTTCCCTAAGTCATCCCTAATTTTGGGGCTAACACCCCCAACTAGTGGGTGCAAACTCCTACACTGACTAGAGGATCATAATGGTTGCTTGCAGTCTCAAACTAGACGGTAAATAGAGACCAAACATACAAGCATGTGTCCTCAGGAATCATTCTGCCATCCTGCAGCTGGTATCACCACGATCTCAAATTAAAAGAACTCTTCCCAAGGTCAAAACAAGTCATTACCCAACACCCAGTTTCAACACTGCCTCAAAAGAAAACCCGAATTCTGCCGTACTCCGTGAGACAGCTCAGTGGAACTGCTACTGTGCACCAGCCTGCACAACCACCTGCCTGAAACCCCGTCAGCCTTGTTCAGATGCTGGGGCTCTTCTCCTCTAAACACCTTTCATACCATGGTAAATGAAAGCAATATTGTAAACTGTAGTTTCCTAAACTATCTTCCACGCAGCATCATTTTCTCCACTAGCAGCTTTCTAATTTTTCTAATGGCGTTTGGTCTTCAGCAAGTGCTGTTGTATGAAAAATGTTACGAAAACTTCAAGACCTCCACTGCTTTTTCCAGCATTATTAGTCTACATCCAGAATTTTTACCATCTTCCCAAAGAAGATAATTGAATGTATACTACAAAAGAATATCTAAATTTGTTTCAAGAAAATCTGAATGCACATTTGCTTTTCTATTTTCAGCACCGAGGAAAAATAAGATAACCTGTTTGGGTTTCCCAGTTAACACAGCATGACAAAAATGCAAGATTAAATTCCAGGCATCCTAAAGTCCACTGATCTTCACCACAGCTTTCACCAAATTAAACAGTGACAGAAAACCAGTGCTGAGAAGAGTGGCAACCTCTGGGATAGCCTGTGTGCAGTTCACACCACCACATTCTGTTATCAGTGTTACCCAACTGTACCAAGCTGCCAAACAAGACACAGGGGAAAACCCTCTCCAGCACAGCAAGTCCATGGGCTGATGTTTGGCATCTCCTTCCTCCCACATTCCCCAGAAATTTGAACTAGGTACTTAGGCTCCCACACACATTTAGATCAGTTGTGTCTGATCTGAACAATTCAATTTTCTCTTTCCAGGGAAGAATATCACCTGCAATTATACCTTTTCTTGGACATTTTTTCTGGAACAACATTTCTTCCTTGTCCCTGTAGCCCTTTTTACTTTGTTTCTAGCCTGTGGGATTTCTATTTGTCTATTTTCCCCATGTTTGGATCTTAACAGCTCTTCCCCCATAGAACGTTTGGGCTTTTCATGGCAATTGTGGGCATCACAGCCGTCACAGTGTCATCCTTAAAGCACAGTAAGTTATTTACACAGGGCAGCTGTATATATTTTAAATAGGGAAAATTAAAGAGGATTTACCAAAATGAACACTACTATTCACTCCCCAAAAATGAAAACTAGTAGTGGCTGACAAAACCAGGAAAATATTTTTACCAGGATGCTTTTAAATAAATTACTTCAGCTATATGCACGTACAAAGAGCTTGCTCTGTCTGCAAGTAGAATAGGCTGAATTTGTGTAATTCATCAGAAACCACAGAGGGCCTAAATGAAAACACACACTGTAATACAGGAAAAGCACTGACCATTAACTCCTACATGGGAACAAGAGGTACTGGTTACCATAATGAGCACAGGCCTGGAGTTCCCAGGAGTATGAAAAGGATAAGGACCTGCAGTGAGAGATGCAACAATTGAAACTGACAGGCATCTCAGGTCTGTCAATGACTCTTCTTGCAAAACACCTACGGTTTTGCTGGCCTGTATAATGGAAGGCATCCTCTTTAACTGACAATGGGCAGAACAGCAAATGCCCTAATAATCATTCTTGATCCAACCTTCACAACTAATTGCCTTATTCAAACTTCTAGTGTTTTAGCCATTATCCATAGTAAACCTGTGCAGCAGAATACTTTAATTACCTAGAGTCTTCTATTGCTGAGAAACATTAAAAAAATAAAATAAAACAGCACACAAACAAACAAACAAAAAAAAAAACCCAAGTCTGCTGAATTCTCTCTTACCCTGCCAGAAAAAATAATGATCAGCTGAAAGTCCTGAACACATTCTTCAAGCACAGAGTCAGGCAGTGGTGTATTGTTCCCCACAGCCACACAGCCTGAGCACCTGCCCGTGTAGCTGCTTTCCACAAAGATAATCAGCTGCGCTCTGGGACTTGGGCATGCAAGCTGTAATAAATGTTGGCTAGTGCCTTCAGTGGTGGCAGCTTTTGGTAAGAGGCAGAGAGAGAAAAAAGATGCTACATACCCTGGGAGCTGCCATCTGATACATCTGCTTTGCCTACTAACAACATTGTGAAAGACAGAATCAGAAAAACCACCAAGACAGCATTTTTATTTGCATTTTAAACACTTAAGTAAACAACGTTTGCTGTCAGCTGTGCTGACATAAGAAAATTATGAAATTCTTTTTACTACTTCAAAACAGATTAATAGAATATTTAATTCAGTCTTGCTATTACGTTAGAGAGAGACCTCGTCTCTTACAAATGAACTTAATTTGGGTTTTTTATTTCCACTAACAGTACAAAAAAAAAAAAACCAAAAAAACTATATTATGCGGACCTAAGTTTTTCTTTCCGTGCTCACCAAAGTCTGCTCAGTCGTACCAAAAGGATTCAGATTCCACCTTCCAGCCGTTCCAGCAAGCTTACTTACATCATGTGTTTGGAGAGGAGATTTTTCAGCAGAGGAAGCGGAGCGCTTCGCCAGGCTGGCCAAGACGCCACGGATCAGTGACCCTCAGCAGCACACAGACCACCACCGTGACATCACACTTTCCACAACACGCATCCCAAAGATGCACATACCCAGGGAATCTGGAGTTTCCATCTTTGTTTATTTGTTCAAAGGAAATTGTTTCTTCTTCTTCTTTTTGGTAGCTTTTTAGGGTTTGTTTCGCTTTGCTTTTAAAGAGCTGTATTGCTTTGTAATCTTACTTTTTGAAACTGAGGAAACTGGACCACCTGAGAGGAAACATTTCTCTGACAAGCACTCACCAGCGACAGCAGCAGAAGACAAGCTGATTAATTCACACTGTATTATTCAGGGCTTTCATTAACACAGCTAAGGGGTCATCAAGGGAGGAAAATATGGAATTGTTCCATTGCTGTTACTCCGCTGGAATGCCACATTTTAATCACTGTCTGGAGTACAGTTGAGTGACACAAGGGAGAGAAATGCTTAATAGAAGATGAAAATAATATAGACTCAGTGAAGACAAATGTTTGATCCAGGCACACCCCATCCACCCAAAACACAGATTCATGAGTAAACCAGGTTTTTCAACCTGCTGCCGGGGGAGCCCCAGCTTGGGAGGTGGTGCCAGACAGCAGCTGTGTGGGTCTGGTAAAATTTGGCAAAGGAAACATAATGGTCAATTATTAGAGATGCCTAAATTCCAGAGGAACTCATTTGTAAACGGTAGTGACACCCCTTGCCTTTTTTTTTTTTCATCAACAGTAATCTACAATCTGCAAAAAGGACTTTAGCAGCCTGATGAATGGAACAAGCAGAAGGTCACAGAAACACAGTTCTCAAACGGGTTTCCTGAGTCAAGAGTTTTGCCTCCTGTCATTCCAGCTATTGATTTACTTAGTTTCTTTAAAAGCAAACAAAAAAAACCCCCAGATTCTCATTCTAGGAGGAAATTAGGGGATTCTTATCTTGTTTACTCCTGGGAAACTGTCTCACAATCCTATTCTGCTCTGATTAAAACCTGTCTGTAATTTCCAGTTTATGTTTTCTCACAGCAAATTTAAACCCATTTATACTCCACTCTGAATATCTTATCTGCTTTTCTAGTGTTTGTCCCACATTTGATACAATTGAGTTCCACACCTGCTCAGTATTCCTGGCAAACAACCCTTTCTCATTGCCTTAAGCAACAGAATTAATTTCTCATCTCTACCATAAAAAATAAAAATAAAAAAACCAACCTGATACATTCTGGTTTTGCATTAACCTTTCCTTCCTCCATCAGTGTCTGCTTCTCATCACACTATTTCAACTAGTACATTCTGAGATATTGCAATTTACTCTTGGGCTTCTAGCTCCTAGAACTAATTTCTAGTTGTTCCCCAAAATCACAAGTTCTGTGTTAGCAGCCCAACTCTATGTGCTATAACATGGCACACATTTTGCACACTGGTCCCGTGAATCAGCCAAAGGAGGTCTACTGAACTGCAAGAGAAGGCCTTTAAGAATGGCAGCAGAAGTCAAATAAATTAAGACCTATATCTGGACTTTAAAAAAACCACACTGGATGTACCAGAAGACTTTACAATATGACGTGAAAAAAGTGTGTCCACTAATACCAGCTACAGAGGAAAAGCGTCCCTAAGTGAGCCAGGGAATTTCATTATATAAAATTACAAGGAACATCAAAATAAGTTCACTTTTAAAAAGGCTACTCTCCTCATAACAATACAAAAAAAAAAAAATCACTTAAAGACACACTGCAAAACAGAAGTGCATCATCTGCTACCACAGCCTGCAGCAGACAGCACTCAGTCTGTTCTCTCACTAGAAAGTGTATCGTGCACCACCACTGAAATGGTCAAGACTTTTACTGATTTCTCTATTACTCAGATTCAACTCATCTGAATGCTCCAGCCAGGGCTGCTTACCAATGAAAACCAGAAACAAGGACTAATAATAGTTATTGAGAAGAAAGAAATTACATATGATTTTAAAGAAAAGCTGTATCTCTTACATAAAAACCCTTCTACACTGCTCCAAACAATTAGCAAGTTTAGGATGCTAAATAAAAATAAATTTTAAAAAGGTCATGGAAGTTATTAAATTACACCTTAACACCTGCTGTGTCCACCTGCAAAATCAGCCTTACTGTTTTACTAAAAATGCCAAACACTGATCACATTTTAAAACCCCTTAATCTTGAAGGAGTATATGTGAGGAAATTTGAGTACAAATCCAGAGCAAGATTAATGTTTTCTTATCGTCTATGGATGAGGTATTTAGTTGTTCATGCCCAGGGCTAGATTAAGCTTTCCTTACATTCAAATTGTTTGCTCTTTTGTCCCTAATGAAAGTTTAGTTTTTAGAGGACCTGAATCTTAAGAAAGCAAATTATTTCTTCCCCCACACAGATTCTCCAGGTTGCTAGAAAAGCGTGCAAAGGCAACATGCCTCCCACGCCACTAATGGGTGAAACAGCAACCAGTAACAACCCAACTGATTCATAAAAGATATTTAAACAGAGCAGAATCCAAAAGTGACAGGAAAAAAAAATCTGGACATGGAAAATTAGATTTCAGAAAGGAAAGTTTGTTTTATTTTTTGTACAAAAAGAATTTTTATACCTCTGCTACTCTGCTAATTTTTTTTTCTATCACTTCCTGGCAAGTCAAGAATATTCTTTAGCGCAAACAAGAGATTAAGACAAAAGCAGATTGGCTCCATCAAAGCAGGAGACTAAAACACCACTACTTGACACAGTTTTTCAAACACTGACAGTCCTGAAGTAAAACAAAGGCAGCACCTCTTCTTGTGTCCTGTAAGTCCTGCTGGACCCACCTCACCTTCATGCTGCAGGGAAGGCAATAACTCAAAAGGTACTGAAGTTTTTACAAAGTAAAACACTTCAGAATTACTCGAGTATAATTGCATATGTGAACAATTGAAAGAAAATTGAAGTCAGAAGGCATAAGAAATAAATAAATAACTAAACAAACCCAGTGTTCCTGCAATGATTTTACTCAGCTACAGAAGCAAACTGCCGTCTTCCAGAATAGATTAAATTTCTTTATTTCCATGCCCTTGCCAAAGACTCATCAGAAGCAGGGGGGCTTTCTTCACTCTTCAAGACCAGGAGGGTCAACCCAAACCTAAAGGCATGAAGGCTGACTTACTGCTCTGTCCAGGCTGGAGCATGAGCAAACAGAGCCCTCTGAACACCCTTGTGGTGGTAAAGCAACAGCAACAGCACTGTTATCCCATCAACTGTGAGTCCATATTGCCTGTGGTCTACCACCTCTAATCCTACATACAAACAAGGAAATAATTAAATCTTTGGAGCTCTATTTTCATATTCTGAAAAGCAATTCATTAGCAGTCCTTCAAAGGACGAGCAGAAAACTAGGAACTTAAAAGGCCAAAAGAATAAAACTGACAATAATATTAAAATTCTACCAAAACCCTACGACTAGATACTAAAATGATACCCATGAAAGCTGTCATAAGGCACAAAGGATCCCGAAACAAACTGCATTACAGGGAAATGCTGGGATGCTCCATAGGAGAGCAATTAAGGGATCTGATCAACAATTGTCACAATTTTCACTGTTTTCATATCCCTGTATAATACAAAACATTTAAGAAATAGATAGGTCCTATACTCCTCCAAAAAGCACATATTTGCTTTCTGACAACATAATTTGAAGTGCTACAATTAGTGTAAAACATTGATAAGTGCAATTTTTTTTATTTGGTAATATAAACACAGGCAAAAAAAAAACAACCCTTCTTTTCTACTTCATATGCTGTAACATTATTTTTCAGTTACTTATACACATTCCAGATTGAGGACCTTTTTAAAATCACAGTCTAGCACACACTGAAAAAACCACAGCACCGGAGAGTCGGAAACTGAACTACAGCTCTAATGAAGTTTCCTCAACTTCACTTAAACAGTGTTTTCACTTAAAACAGCTTCAACTTGTATTTAATGTCTTGTCCTGCTGGCTTTCTGAAGGTGGGGAAACAGAGTATGTCATATTACACAGGATTTGTAATATAATAAATGAATATTTTATGTGTGAAACTGTAAGAGATTTGAGACAGAAGTCTGCTTTCCAGTACTGGCACAAATCTCTTTAGTGATCCCAGGTAAATCACCTCAGTTCTCAGGTGCAGAACCGTGAGGACAAATTGGTTAATGGTGTTTGCTATTCAGACCCCAGAACTGAGTGTTTAATTAAACCAAACAAAACAACCCACTACACAAGTCCATCAGAAAACTACTGGTAAAGAAGAAGCCAGATCGACACCCAGGCCTAGGAATACACAAAGTGAAACTTACAGCACCAAGTTTTCTGGCGTTCACTGCTTGTCAATCAAGTTTAGCATAGTATTTTTATGGCATGAAGGATCCAAGAAAAGGATAAAGACTTGTAATAAACATGAAAATCCTAATAAAGTTGCTACCTTGTCAATCAGGTGTAGGCTGAGACAGCCAAAAATAACAGGAGGACTTCCAATAGAGCAAAGAACCTGCATCTAGTATATCAACTTCTGAAGCAAAACTTTCAAAAACATTCTTAAAACAGTGGGTAAAAACATTTTTTAAACAGTAAGAAAACAGCAAACAAAAACTTTAATGGGTTCCCTTTGCCCTCATGAACTTCTGAACAACCTGTAAAAAGTAAGACTGGCAGAGTCAGGCTGTGAATTCATCCTGTGAATGAGCAGTCAGTCTTACCTGCCACCAAAAACACCAGCACCATAAAGAGAGAAAACAATGGAAACTACATTTCCCTTACAGGTTTTGCATGTAGGTGCTCTCCTGCTACTTCTGAATGCAATTCCCTAAACCTAATCTTGACATCTAATCCTGAAAGTATCAAGCTTCATTACCCAAGGTGCAACACCAAAAAAACAGGCCCAAAACTGCAGGCACAGCAAGCAGCAGTGAGACTCCTTCAGTCAAAGCTAGACAAGGCAGCGAGTCATGAGATGTTATGGTTTAGAGTGCTTTATGCACATCACAGAATCTGCTACCCTTAGACATATTTCTTACCGTGCATTTATAATCGTGGCTTTACTCCCTGTCCCTTGCACTGCACACAAGTTGTCTATACTGTGTCACGTTACCTCCCTTTCACTGAGCATACTTGCTCTTCTGTCTGTGGGCAATTAACTCAATTTGTGACAACTAAGTTTCAGCAACCGGTTTAAACTTCTCATCAGACTTTTGGCATGGGCTGCAAAAAAGCCTGCCAGCAAACTATGGCCACAAGAAGCAGTTGTTTTCAGCAGGGGAACTCATTCTTCAAGGAGATCAGCCTCCCCCGCTGCACCGCAAACATACAGCTGCTTTTCAGCCACCTCTGCTGTGGAGTTCTCACCTCTATCACACAGGAGAGGGCATACCCTGTAAGAGGTGCGCCCGTGGAATGCGTTTACTGGAGGAATGGCTCCAAAATACACAGTGCAGCAATCTGCTCAAGAACTTAGTACAGGCTTCTTTCAAACAAGAGACCACTTTGTCCTCTGTGCCCAGACAAGCACGCACGGAATAAAAAGGGCAGAAGCAGCTGCTGCCATTCATACGCAGCATCTGACTTAGGGAAAACCTGTTTGGTTTTCAGGACTACCTCACGTCTTCTCTAAGCCTTTTCTCTCGAAAATAAACAGAAGATCAACACTGCCGCCTGTGAAGACACACTATTTTCTAACTCACAGACACTCTGCCTGCTGTCTCCCAGGGCCCCTCAGCAAACCTGCCTGGATCACCAAAAAGAGGGGCACCCCGACATATGGACTCGTCACTGATCAGGCAATAAAACTGTAAGGCCAGGGCCCCCACTTGCAGTGCAGATACTTCCTGTTGCATGCACGTATTTAACAAATACTGCCAAACTGAGCTATGATGAAATGTGATTCTCCACATGACGGAAGCACTCAGTTCAGTTAAACTGATTTTGGTAATTTTTATTTTCTCTGTTATGCGTTCTCTTCACCCTCTGAACAGTCTGGTCTGTGCATTAATCCCTTGCTGGATCTGTCTCACTGTGCCACCTACACGTCCCTATTTGCCTTCAAGTTTCACCTTGTCTCAAATGAAGTATTTCTCTTGGGAGTATAAAGCCTGTAACATTGCAGTTTATTAGCTTCAAAAAGAGCTTCAAAAAGAAACCTCAGGACTTGAGCACTCATTGAAGTTCTGTTGCAACATTTATTTAAACAGGCAATTTGGCTAAGATGGCCTAAACAGACAGGGAACAAATCGTATGATTAAGTCTATGACAAAAACAAAATTCCGTCCCAGATCACAGCAAGAGCTCCGAGCAGCATTTCTGCCTTACATGGGAGTGTTTTAATTATGCAGCTGGAAATTAAAATTCTATAAACTGTTGGTTTTATTCAAACAGCAGCCCTTTATCACATCTGGGCACTATTTATTGAAGAGCTTACTGTAAAACCAAGTGAGAGCAAAAGCAGAGGAAAAGCAGAAAACTGAAGCCCAGCCCAACTCACTGACCCAACAGTGCAGGCACGCCTGTGTTAGGGCCAACAGTGAATACAAACTTTCTTGAGCATCACTGCTTTGCTTAACACAGCAAAGAACGTTTGTGCAGAGCTCCTTCCACAAGCACTAGGTGGACAACCATCACAGGATGTACCAAAAAATCGTAGAAACATATACAATTACCTTGCCAGAAAGCTAACACTGACCAAGAAGCAGCCAGAGCCCAGCCTGAACAGACCAGTCTTCCCAGCTCTCAATTCCAGTCATTCAGTCTTTGTGTGAGTTCCCCCGTGAGGTGACCTTTACAAAATTCAGCTCTTTTGAAGACCAGGAAATTCAGTTATGCTCAGTATCATTACACAGGACACTCCTTACAACACAACAAAAAAAATTTATAAACGTGACTTCCGGTCAAGTTCAATAAATGACAATAATACCTTAATTTTCTGGTGAATATGCCTCAGTGAATCTGCTGTACCCATGTCCATGTTGTCACTGATGCACACAAAATCAAGCTTCATTTTTGTGTCCAGGTTTAACATCTTTTGGATTTCCTTCCTTGTAATCACAATGACCTCTAGGACAAAGAAGAGTGAGATGAAACAAAAGCGGAAAAAAAATCTGAATAACATTTATCACAAATAGAATACATTCACTTTTTTAGTTAGAAAGGCTGATGGAACTGTGAAAAGGCTTGGTAACATAACTGGGTTCTCCACCCAGCCAAGCTCTTTTGGCAACAGTAACTTTTCAAGAAAAGAATTAAACTCTTAATGAACACGAAAACAATCTCCCCAGCTTTGCTGGGCGGAGGTTGTTACTGAAAGGGACACATGCATGTGTGGCATGAGTTAGCAAGATAGAGCAGACACTTCCATCCTTAACCAGCAGCCTCGAACCCGATGTCCTCAAACGGACCAAGGAGACCCCGCGCTCTTGTCACCAACGCTTCAGAGCTTTGTCTTTTGCTGCCCCGGTCCTGTGTAATCCTCTGTGGAAAACACCACCAACCACACTATTACAATACAATGGTTAAACTATTTCTCAGCATCAGCTTGGCAAGAAAGTGGAGTAATATATGAGCAACAAACTCATTCCATCTACAAAAGAAAAAGGATAAATGCATATTTGAAGGAAATCAACACTGGCATGAAAGCATAGTTTCCAAAATGAAGAATGTGAGAACAGAAGCTCTGCAAAGAAAAGACTGAGGAAACAAAATGACAAGAAACCTTTTCCCCAGTCTCAAGAACGGGAAGGGAAAGCAACAATCAAATTTTCCAGTTTATCCCCTCAGAACACCCCAACGCTATAACACTGCATTCCACATGTAATTCTAACAGAGAAATACGGGAAATAAATAATAGTGATAATAATAGTATAGGCAAGATGAAAACACATCAAGAATAAATATGCATCAATCAGAACTCAATTAATCTTGAAACCACTAAAAGAAAAGAGGAAGGAACGGCAAACATGGGAATTGTGTGGAATTTTGGTGCCAGAGACATGGCTGCTCTCCCACTCCCATACTGGATGCCAACGTGGATTCAAAAGAGAAAGGGACTGAAAGCACACCTTCAATTAGGCAAAGAACTGACGAAGAGGGAACTGGCATCAGGTGCAAAGTGTAAGCTCACGCAGTTCAGCATCAACCTGGTGAGCTGGGCAAAGGTCTCCTCAATATTAGGAATGAAGCACTTGAAATTAGGGCAAAAGAGACACAGTGAGTCAGCCCACGGAACACCTACTTACTCACATAAGCAAGTATAAGGAGCTAAAGCCTTATGTGGTACTTAACAGAAACCACCTGGGGAGAGAATTCGTGCCACGGGACCATTTCCCGCAGGAATGTACGGCTTGGTCACGGGCGTGAAGCAAGGAAGGAGCAGGGAGGTGGCAGTTTGCTTACTGCAGCTGAAGAAAACCCTGCATGTCCACCTGGAGACAGGTAAGCTGAAGAGCCACGTGTGAGAAAGGAGAGAGATCTGACTGCAGCAGTATCGCAGAGTCACAGCGCGGTCCAGGCTGGAAGGGATCGCACCGGGTGGTCCGACCTCGAATCACTTCGGCAGAATTGCACCCAGATGGTTCTGGGGTATCCCCAGCGAGGGAGGCCCCACACCCAGTGCTCAGGCACCTGCACATCAAAGAAGTTTTTTCTCATGTTCAGGTGGAACTTCCTGGGAATCAAGTTTCTGCCTGTTTCCTCTTGTGCCATTGCCTGGCACCGCTGAGCAGAGCCCGGTCCATCCTCTGCCACCTCCCTTCAGACACTGACAGACGTGGATGAGATCCCTCTCAGCTGTCTCCTCTCGAGGCTGAACCCCCTCGGGGTTTCCTCATAAGAGAGATGCTCCAGACCCTTCATCGTCTTTGCTGCCCTCCTCTGGACCTGCTCCAGGAGCTCCGTGTCTCTCATCTCCCGAGGAGCCCAGAACTGGACACAGAACTTCAGATGCAGCCTCACCAGGGCAGCTGGGTCAGGAGCATCAAGTGGAAATGGTTATTTCTGAATAAAGAGTCACACAGAGCACGATACAGATTACGCAGACGATTTTAGCCACCTAGATTTCCACTGCAGGATAAAAGCATTGCAAAAAAAAAAAAAGGAAAAAAAAGAGACAGGAGAACAGGCAAAGCAATCGGACATTCAGAATGCAGATTTCAACAAACAAAAAACAAATCCAAAGAACAGAAGTTCTTCAGGATTTTCTAATGCGGAGGAATAAAGGTAAAGTCTGCTCTTAGTTATGTTCCTTCACACTGAAACAGTAAGAGGCTAACTTGGATAAACCTGAGCTGCTCTTTCCATCTTCAAAGAAGAAAGACACAGCTAGGAAAAAAAAGCCACAGACTCCAGAAAAAGCACAGAACGATCACAGAGACAAAACAGAGAAGCAGAAACACAAAAGACAAAGACAAACATAAAAAAACCCAGACTCTTGAAAGGTGTCAGGAAGAAGCTTTGTAAGAAACTGAGGGGATTTGCAAAGCACTCCAAAGGTGAACAAAAGCCTAAACTGAGAAGACACGGAGGAAGCTCAGCAGGCACTAAATACCACCTGAGTGCCACTGTGGAACAAAGGCCAGAGGGGAGCAGCAGGGGTCTGCCCGTGCCCGGCGCCTCAGACAGAGGCAGCAGCCCTGAAACAACAAACCAGAGCCATCCCCAGAGAGCCGACACTTCCCACGCTGCTGCAACCACTCTGAGAAAGAAACACGAGAGGCTCATGGTCAGCAACCCAGGGGAAGACATCAGAGCTGGGAAAAGCCTCAAACGAGAGGCTGATGTTGGAAAAGACCTTTAGGATCATCAAGTCCAACCAGCCAGCATCGCCAAGATGTTCAACACTAAAACACGTCCTCAAATGTTATTTACTCCTGATTTTTGAACAGTTCCAGGGATGGTAACCCTGCCACTTCTCTGGGCAATCTGTTCCAATGCTTTTAAGCCCCTTCAGTGAAAAAAAAAAAAAATTCACAATAACCTATCTAAACCTCCCCTGGTGCAACTTGAGACCATTTCCTCTTGTCCTGTCACTCGCTACCTGGGAGAAAAGACCGACACACCTCTCTACAACCTCCTTTCGGACAGCCCGGGCCCTTAGTGAGGAGACGGGTAGAGGGTGCGGGCACAGAGGGCGCAGGAAGGGATGTGACACGGGCCGACAGCGCAGGGGAGAGATGGACTCCAGCACCTGCCCCGTCCAACAAGGCACCTGCGACACGGCACCGGGGCGCCGGTGACCGAGGACAGCCCGCAGCGAGCGGGGCAGTGCTCAGTGGGCAGGGCCAGACCCCGGCGTGCCTCACCTTCGAAGCCGGCGCGCTCCAGGAGGTTCAGCGGGTACCAGAGCAGGGGCCGGTTCCCCACCGGGAGCAGCGGCTTCGGGATGCTGGAGGTCAGGTCCGTCATGCGGGAGCCGCCTCCGGCCGCCATCACCACGGCCTGGAACTCCATCGTGTGGCGGAGCGGCACGG
>VWZN01003117.1:120436-134295 GCA_013396955.1 Regulus satrapa
CTCTTCCCGGCTGCCGCCCGCTCGCCAGGCAGGCGCCGCTCCGCCCGTGCCCCGGGCACGGCCCAGCGCTTCTTCAGCGCTGTCGGGCAGCAGGCGCTCTGCTCTCCTGCTCCGGGCCCCCTTTGCCAAGATAGGACTCTGTTACGCCCGCTTTAGCATCCGGCAGGAGCTGACCCCGGTTACAAGCATCCCCTTGCCCTGTGTCTTAGGACTCTGCCATTGCTCCCTCTCGGCCTCCAGTATCTCTGTCATTGCCTGCATTCCTTCAAGCAGAGAGGGAGTCCTGTGGCATCAGGGCACAGGGCTACATCTCCAGTGTGGATAGGGAAAAGAGGCGAGTGGAAATTCTGGTATGGGAGAGCCAGCTTCTGGGTGTTATATCCCTGCCCTGGGCAGGCCTGCAGCAGGGACAGATGCTCCAAGCACTTGCTGGGGAAGAGGACAGGCTTCCCTGCCCAGAACAGCCTCAGCTTTATCCCAGGTGGCAGAGGCATTCTGCCAGCGGGAGTGAGGCCATGACACCCAGCAGCACCCAATTCCCCCCCTTCCCTCAAACACTGGCAGCGTGTCACCCTGTGTCATGTCTGCTTGTTGCATACCACAGCAAGGCGGTGGCAGGGAGCAACTCAGCTCCACCCCATGCTACCTTAATTGCTTCAGGATGGGCACAAAGGGCTGAGTTGAGGGATCATGAAACAAGCAGGCTGGCAGAGCTCAAAGGTCCCCAGATGGCCCTGGTGCCTGCCTGCTCTCTCAGCAGGTCAGAGTCCAGCTCCATCCCTGTCTGCAAAGGCACAGTGCAGAGATCCAACAGCTGTTCATCCCTGCAGTGTTATCTATTGAAAAGGCATTACTCTACATTACCACAGCAATGGCCACCTGCCTTGCCATGAACCAAGGTGCAGAAGAAACACAGACTGAAGCCTTCCTTTTACCTGCAGTAACCACACCCCGGAAGGTCCTGGATCCTCCTTCTGCATCCACATCACCCTGTATCACTGTTTTGCAGAGCTGCTGCAAAGGGTTGAGCCAGTTAATACTCTGAGTCACCTCTGTGACACTACTTTGTGTCCAAGACATAGCAGGGCCAACTTCTGCTTTACCTCCAGCTGCCTCTCACAACACCAGTCTTCACTGCTGTTTATAATCACAGAATCATTCAGGCTGGAAAAGACCTCTAAGTTCATAGAGTCCAAGTGTTAACCCAGAACTGCCATGTTTATCGCTAAACCATGTCCCCAAGTGTCACATCCACTATTTAACCAAGAGAGGGACAGAGGAGCCCCAGCCAGACCAGAGAAATCATCAGGAAGGCCAGGAGCAGTTAGCTCATTCGTTTTATTTTGGATCCTACGTGAGGTAGGCGCAGACAGAACCTGTCAAACTACTAAGAGTTTGTCATACTCCGGGGTATTAAGTAGTATAACAAGAACAGCTAGACTACATGTGCGTTATTAATCACCTGAAACTATTCTGACAATCCAGCAAGTTGAAGGCAGGAGAGCAAGTGGTTACATGGAGCCATGACATCAGTCCCTCCCCCAGCTCTCCCCTACCCACCCTGTAAAACTGCAGCTCTGGCACACAGAGAAGCCCTTCAGCAGCACAGAGACACCAGCACCTTCCTTAGGATGGTAGTGGCTTGAAAATCCATCACCACTGATTTGAGACTGGTTGGGGCGAGGACACACAGCCACTGGTTCCTGATGCTCAGGAGGACTCTCTAGCCCCAGGCCACAGGACTCCAGGGCAGGGGCACTTGATTTGTGCCTTGCCAAACATGACAGGTGACAGTTCCTACCCATACCTTTAGAGATCAGAGAAGAAATGTGACACAGCATTGACATAACACCTATTTTGGGTCCCTGAGATTGGCCAGAGTTGAGTCAGGCTGACCTTTTCCACAGTTTGCTGGGCTGTCACAGCAGAAATTCAGTTTGTGGTTGGCAGATGAGAGGACCACACAGAGGCCATCCAGGCCAGCTCCAAGCTCCCCCTTCCCAGCTTACCTTAGCACAGTGAACAGCACAATCACTGGGGTATCTTGGCATCATTCCACAGCAGCCTTGTTTTTCCCGACCCTCTAACCATGCACCAAACAATCTCACTGGGCTCCTCCTCCTACTAGAAGGGCTTTCACAGGTCTCTCCATCCCAGTACACCACCACAGCAGCAACTGCTGCAATTCTCCAACATGGATATGGTGATAACACAAAATGGACAGTAAAAAAATGGTTTATATAGTAAGAAATGTTTTTCTCAATATGCTTGTAGGAGTTAAATCCAGACCATCCTGGATGATCCCCTTGCTGCTAGGGCCAGTGTCCTGTTAGTACAAGTACCCTTTGAACAGAAATCCCTGTAAATAACGTGGCCTTCTGTTCATTTCCGGTAGAGGAAAGAGATAAAGGTTGGAAAAAGCAGTATCAGTTTCATCCCAATGTCAGTCCCTTTTCAGAGGGCTCATTTCAAATCCCAGCTCGCTGCTGCAGGCTTCTTCCTCAATGCTCCTGAGGGCAAGGCAGCAGATCAAAGTCCTTTCACCAATTGACTCATGCCCATTTAAAATAGACACCCTAGGAGTGACTCAGCCCCCAGCACTGAGAAGTATCGCACTGGCTCTGCTGCTGTTGCCATCCACTGATGGCTGAAATCAGTCATAAAGCCACAGAGATCATTTTAAAACCTCTAGGATTTACAAAAGACCTCCTCCAGCAGACAGGACTTCATTCTCACCCAGCTAAGCATGGAACGCCCTGCTGCAGGCAAGGCCTGCCATAAACAGCTTCCCCATTCACCCTGTGCTCTCTCCACTCACCAAGATGTAGGAAATGGCAGCATTCTTATTCCTGGTCCTAGATCCCTTTAGCAACAACCCTCCTCAACAGATCTGGGAATACATGTTTCAAAGGAACTCGTGAAGGACTTTGTTTACAACTGGAAGTGATTTCTGGATCACTCTTTAAACAGAGGGAAAAAAAAGCCATGAAACCTTAAGATAGGATGAATCTTAACTCACAGCATCAGCCCAGTCCCAGTGCAGCCCAAATGACTCTGTGACTCACAGTAGTGGAGGTCCAATAGACCACACAGGCTGAAGATGGAGCTGGAGGTATAAATGTAGACTAACATCTAGCAGCTCCCAGTGCTAGGCAATGACTGGCCCTGCCCAGAGCTGGGAAGATGCAAATATTTCCAAGCAGTTGTAGAGGTTTCATTGCTCACTCCTCACTCACAGAGCACATGTCCATCTGTTCAAGGAGCTCCAACTCCTGGTACCCAGTTTCCACACTGCCCTAGGGCAAACACTTTTCCTATTCACCTGAAACCTCCACGTCCTTTTCCATGGACTGCCATGCCTGCTACTGCTTTAACCTCTTCAGTCTGGGAAGATGAACTTGGCCCTGAAGGCAGATCTCCATAAAAACTGGAATAGATTAATTGTAATACTTGCATTCAGGGGTAAACTGAGGCTCAGAGCCTGGGAGAACAGCTGCCAAGCCACCAGCATGCTGGATGCAGAACTAAAAGAATAAAAGGGAAGCAGACAGTTCCCACCCACTGGGAGGGAACAGCTTCCCCCCAGTGCTGTACGAGAGGTGCCAGGAACGACAGGAACTCAGATTTTGTGTGATGTAAAAACATAGGAGTCCCTCTGAAATCACCCACAGTCCTGCTGTGCAGGTCTGTTGTGACACCTGGTGGCCAAAGGCACCCCTGCAGCACCTGACACCAACCTGCCCCATTCTTCTTAATCCTAGATGAACAATCCGATTTCCATTGACCTCAAGTGAGAGCAGGAAAAAGGCAACAGAGTGTGGTCAGGACACACCAAGCATCTTGGCCACCCCAGAGTCTCAGCAGCAGCTCACAGCTCTCTGTCCCGTGCTGTAAGCTGCTGTGCAGCTTTGTCTCCTTAACCCACTTTTGTTTGAACAAAGTGAGCCTGGAAGTAGAGAACATTGTAAAGCTACAAGAAGGCTTGGAGAAGAAAGTCATTACAAAAGCCTACCAGACCTTTCCGATGCATGAGGGCTCAGCCAGGGTTCCATCACCGCAATCACACAATCCAAGCTAGCTCCCACCCTGCTGAAGACCCAACCCTTCATGTCCACTGCTGGGAGCCAGGCTTCACACCTATATATTTATTATATATACACATCCCGTGGGGACAAGGGAATGCTTCCCAATGCACGGTTTTCTTGAACAATTGCCCATGCTGCTTGCTCAGGCTGCAACATCACTCTTCCCACGGACTCATGTCTGTGTCGATGGCCACGCAGTTATAGGCAGCGTAGCGCAACTTCTCTTCACATACCTTGGCTCTAGGGATGGCAGGAAGGAAAAAGAGAACAAAGATAAGGAGGAGCTGCCATTGCCATTGCATTTTCCAGTTAAGAGGACAAGATGTTTTCTGAAATGGAGGATATGCTTCACCAGCAGCTCACAGAGAGAAACTCAGCAGCCATGAGGGGCTGGCAGGGGACAAATATGTGGCAAAGTGATGGGGCCCAATGGGACAGCACCAAGGTTAAGAACAGAGCCCACACACAGTCTCCCAGACACAGGGAAGCACCAAAACTTACGTGGCATAGTTGGGCAAGAAGAGAGTGCTGGAGCAGGTGGATGACTCTGGCAAAGCATCTGTTGTCTCTGAGCTGGGGAGAAGGTGATAAACTGGTTAGAACCAGGAGGCCAGTGAGGCAAGGAGCCCAAAAAACCCACCCCTTTGGTGTGGGACCTGTCAGCCTTGCAGACTAGAGAATCAGGGACTTACCCCATCTTGTCTGGATAAATGTAGATCCGTGCTGGAAGGCGACTTCTGCCAGTGACAAATCTGAGGAAGCGGCTGCGATCCTCTGTGAAGGAAAAGCAAAGACATAGCAAACCCTAGAGGGACGTGAGATGCAGTACAGCTGCTTCCAGGTTATCCCCAGCACTAGCAAGCAGTCCCTTCAGCCTAGCTGCTTGCTTTCCTTGAGTGTTTTCCCTCCCAGCTCCCAGCCAGCAGGCAGGAGCTGTCATGGCACCAAGATCTGCACGGACAGACCAAACTGCTCACCATTGGTGAAGTTATTGAGTGCTTCCCAGAAGTACTGAATACGGGTATCCTGTGGCTCAAAGTCCTCAAATCGGGCTGTCAGAAAGGATACAGAAAAGGAATTTAATAAAGATCTGAGCTCCTCCCTCTTTGGCAGTGAGTGCCTGCAGAGTGTGACCACATAGACCCAAGGGACAAGGAACATATATAGTCAGGGCCCTCCCAGGAAGCACAGCTGAGATTCACATCTCAGCTCCCCAGGGGTGCGGATACTGGCAGCCTAGGGATGTCCCAGCCTCTAGTATGAGGCCTAGGATAAAGCTAAAGGACACTCCTGTCCCCATCAGCACCCAGCTAAAGGCAAGAAATATGCAAGACCATATTCCCACTGTAAGAAAGGCTAATACTGGCCTCCCACACTTCTTATGCCAGCACAGACAGAAGACAGTCTTGTTTTCAGGAAGACAGTTTTCAGCAGAGCCCTTCACTTACTGAGTTTCTTCAGGGCATCCACTGTGACTTCAGGGTCTCCACAGACTTTTTTTTCCAGCTCCTGCCATGTAAGGAGGTCAAGAACAGCTTGGGGCACCACTTTCAGCAGCCCAGCCTGCATGGCCATGATCTGAAAAGGAGACAAGGCAGGTAAGCAGCATGTCTTTTCCATTCCCCTGACTCATGGTTGAGCCTAGGGACTCTACTGGATCCAAGCCATGTGACTGCTCAACCCATGCTCCAAGGAACCAGAAGAAATAGGACACAATCCGAGAGAGATGCACCCTCATTCATTCAGAAAGCCTGTGTCAGAGCTGTGAATAAAACCCCCTATCACCCATGCTAATAGAAGCCACTTTGCTTCTCAACAACTCCATTAGGCTCCAGGACCTCACCAAAAGGGTTGGATACCATTGCCCTGATGAGCACAGGGACACTAACCACGGTGCCTTTTACCAGAAACAGGCTGGGGGCAGCTCTCTGGGAGGCAATGACCACCCAGAGGGTGGGGCAGCGTCACCTGCTCCTTGCTCTCCTCCAGCCGAGCCTTCTGCACCAGGCGGATGAACTCCTTGCGGTCCTCGTAGCGCACAGCGGTGTTGCTGCCGTTGGGGATCAGCTCCACCATGCGCTGGTCACTCAGCACTGTCGTGTAGGTCAGCTCATTCCCAAATTTGAACTCAAAGGTGTCTTTGTCCATGACTTCCATCACCTCCAGCAGCTTCACCTGTCCAGGCACCAAGTAAGTGCATGTTAGAGATGGCCAGAGAGCAGTGATGTGTCCAAGTCCTCATATTTTCCCTTCCCAGACAAGTGACAGTGACACAACATGGGATATGCTGTCCTAAAGCTGTTTAGCAGACCTTGGGCTATTGCATGCTTGAAGAAGCAGTCAGCATGGCAGCATCTCTACAGCAGCATTTGGTTCCTTATAGCTAAAAGTTGCCCTTTGCTACATATCATAGGAGGAAGTAAGTACATGAAGACAGGGACACACAGCAGTGCCTGGCTGAGTGCCACAAGGAATAGGATAGGCACAGTCTCCTGGTCCTTCTCACCAACACAGAGTCAACAGCAGGGAAGTCTTTGCTCCAGCTGACTTCTTCCCCTGTTAACTGTTTCCATACAAAGCCAGGAAGAGCCAGGACCTGAAGAAGAGAAGAGATTTTATTGAGTCTGCGTCAAAATGAGACATCTTTAAAGATGGAGATAGGACTCAACAGTGCATGCACAAAGAGGCTTCCCTACTTCCCCCTCCATATGCAGAACTCATCATGGCTGAGTAGAGACCAAACACTATCTCCCAAGTTCTCAGCAGCATCCCCCAAAACTCAGGCTGTGAGTTGTCCAAACTGCTTGGCCCCAAATACCTCTTGTTCCAGTGTGTGACCAGAGAGCCTTTCCATGTTCTTGTTACACATGCTGCAGGAGAGGGCTATCAAATCCCTTTGCAGCCAATCTTTACAGAGGGATGGAGCTGAAAACTTACCAGAAACTCCTTGCCCCTCAGAGCTGCTCCCATGATCTGCCCAATCCACTCGTACTTCGGGAAGTCTTTACAGGAAGGGTTGGGGACATACATGTCCCTGGCTTCTCCAGTGCCATTACCCTGTAGGAGTGAGAGCCAAAACTCCAAGTCATTATTTTCAGCACAGCATAAAACACCACAGACTACTCCTGCCATGCCTCTGGGCACTTCTCACAGCCAAAGTGGGCTAAACCCCCATCCCCCTGGAAATATTCCCAATGAGAGACCGGTATCCAGCAACTTGTCAGCATACTCTAAAATGAAAAGCCACAAAGCAAACTACCCAACCCCTCACAAACAAAAGCAGGTATGTCCCTGGCATGCAAGGGGACAGGGACAGCGCTGCCTTGCCAGGCATGGAAGGGTTTGCCCCAAACATCCCAACGCACGGCACCTGGTTGGATGTGCGCACGAAGAAGGGCAGAGGCACGGGGGTGTCTGCTGAGCTGGGGCACAGCTCCTCTGACATGTCTGCTAGGCTGTCCCGAAAACCACCACCTGCAACCCCAAAAGAAGGGCATTTTTAGTGATGTGAACTCCCCATGTGCTGATCCTCAGAGTTATGAAGCAAAGATGAAGATGTCTGGTCCAACCTGACCCTGGGTTGAGCAGAAGGCTCCTGTTAGAACCTTATGGCACTGGAGAAAGTAAGACAAGAGAAAAAACATCCCTGCCTGGCCTGTGTAGAACAGCCAGAAGGATCACTGGCACTGGTAAAACTGCTGTTAGTGACTAATGGAAATTTGTCCCGCTCCCAGTAAACAGTACTTTTTATATGGGACATAACCAGGGGTGACAGGACAAGGCAACCTGCTTTCCCTCTCTCCTCCATGGGAATTAACATTGGCACCAAACAAAAGCACCTACAGCAACAGTCATCTCATCAACCCCCGGTGCTCCAGAGAAGCTCTGGCCTCCCACAGCCCCTACCTTGGTCGATGATGCCCTCTGCGATAAATTTGCACTCCCACCACTGGTCATAACGCAACGGCCACCTGTGGAGAACCAGGCACTGCCTGAGGTGCTGCTCAAAGCCAAGGAGGTGCTGGGACAGGAATAGCAGCAGGGACATCAAGGGACTAAGGGCACAGCAGTCTGAGTTTAGGACAGGACAAGATCTCAATCTCCATAGACAGCTGCATCCTCAGTAGGAGGTGATACCTTGGGGAAGAGGCCCTGATCCCATGGCTGAGCTAGCTCCTGCCCTAGCAAACCCTCCCCAGAGTACAGGACATGGGCTTCCCAAACACCCTGCTATGACAGGACACAGCTCCCAGCACTGCATGGTGCCTTCCCTCCCCGAGACACTGCTTACCTATAATCTAGAGGCTTTTCAAACTTGTCTGAAGGTTTCAGGCCTTCATATACCTGCAACAAGCAGAGATAATCAAGGTTGGTATTCCCTCTTCAGGGGAACTGGTGCCACATGAAGGCAGGTACATCAAACACATCAAGTCTCACAGCAGTTTGTGGTGTTTGTGCACACACAGAGCCCCAGATCTATTGGAAGTGGGTTGAGAATGCACACACGAAGATCAGCATTGCTCTAAAGCTACATAAAGCTACTTGACTGTCGTCACACAAGAATTCTTTGCTGCCCTTGTAGTGCAACAGGATTGTTACAGTTTCCATTAACAACATGCCACAGAGAGCATTCAGAATAGAGTACAGCTTTCAACTCAGAGATCCCAAAGCCCTCCTAGATGTTATTCCTGGATATGGGACCATCATCACATGTAAATATAGAGCCTGTGAGTCATGTGAAGAGGCCTTGAAGGTTTGGTCTGTCTCCAGCTCCAAGATGTCCCTTCCACCCATCTTAATGCAGACCATTTTGATTTTGGGATGCCCCACTCTCCCCAGAGCAGCAGGGACTCTTGCAGGAGGGACAGTACCTGGGTGAAGACAGCATTCTTGCAGCTGGGGTCCAGGGCAGGGTTGTCCCGGTGCTCCATGGCCAGGCGTCGGTTGATGTAGAGCCTTGGCATGAAGTTGGGCTTGCTGGTCTCCGAGTCCTTCAGACACTGCGTAATGAGAGCTGTGCGCTTCTTGGACAGCAGCAAGAACTGCTTGATGTGCTGCCAACAAGGATGCACAAAACATGTCCCCTTACTTTCTGCTGAAGCCATCGTACTTCCAAGGTTTCTCCTTTTCCCAGGGCCTTCCCACATTCTCATTGACAGTATTTGCTCCCCCTCTGCATCTGAAAGATTCTGCGTTCTGGCTTAAGGGATGTAACAAGCTCAGCCCTCAATCCACCAGCTGTCATCAGATGCTCACACTCCAGTGCTGCTTAGACTCTCCTTTACTTTCACTCTCACCAGAAAACTGGTCTTACTATCTCTTTCAGTTGTAATCAAAACCAGCTCCTCTAAACAAACAAGAATCCTCAAATGCTTTGGGTCCCTTGTTGACCTGGCAGAGGAATTACAGTCCTTTCTGACACTAGGCCTGGAAACAGACAGAATGGGACTGTCCTGGTAAAGTTCAGCATGTGTATTCTTGGAGAGGATATAAGGAAAACAGACAACTGCAGGGTTGAACTCGGCACTATGCAAAGGATGAAAAGCAAAAGCTCATTAAAGCCAGGAAAAATGTTACTGGTAAAAGCCTTGATATTTGGACAAGCCAGCTCAAAGCTGCTGGCAGGAAGCACAGGAACAGAGCGTCCTGGGCTGAGATCTTGGAGGGGATGTGCATCCAGCTCTCATGCCCAGTGCTGCTATGATCCAAGTTTCTTTGAGGGTGAAATGTTCCGGTTTGACTCCACTTGTAAGCCCACAGCTACATCCTCCTACATCAGCAGTTTAGCAGGAAAACAAACAATATCACCTTTCACAGCGTTAGTGACCTGAGCTCAGAAAAGTATTTCCCTCCAGCTGCTTTAAAGGCAGCAAGCCCTGGCTGCCTCCCTTGCCACAGCATGAGCACCATCACCCTGCCAGAGTGAGCCCCCAACAAGACACAGAGCCAGCTGCTCACCTTGAGTTTGCTGAATGTGCCGATGGAGTGGTCCCAGGCTGGCACCAAGTGATGCAGGACACTATCCAAGAGCTTGATGAACCTAAATCCCAAAGAACAAGATATTGCAATAAGGAGTGATGGAGATCTGCAAGAGTCTATTCCACACACCCCTGAACACAAGCAGAAAAAAAACTGATCCAAACCAAACACGGTTTTTTACATCATAGAGCTTTTGGTACTAAATTCCCACCCCCTGGGCACTGCAGGGATTTTTCATCCCTTACAAATATGACTGCATATACCTGCCTCCAACACTGCACAAATGTGTTGTGCTTGTGACACACGAGACACTGTAAACTTGAGCTACAGAACTCCTCTGAAAGCATAAGAAATCCACCCCAGAGAGCCCGCTTTATTCCCAAATGACTCTCGTTTTCTCCAGTGTCAGGATGTCTGTCTCAAGAGGAGTGTCAGTTTCACAGTTTGCAGCCACGCACATGCTGGAGATGGCATCAATCCCTGCAGGCAATGGCACCCGCCTGCTGCCCTTCACGCAGTACCTTTGAATGAGCACGGCTCGTCGGTACAGCAGGTCAGGGTCAGTCCCTTCCAGACGAGGGTAGCGCACCAAATTGGGCATCTGGAACATGTCAGCACTGAGCCCCAAGTCCCTCTGTCGGGAGGATTTGATTTTGATGCCTCGGATACGAACATCGATCCCATCATCTGCCAAGGAAGACCATGGATGATATGCCAAGATCACAAGAAAGCAAGCCTTAACTAAAGTGTAGGAGGTCTATAAGCAAAACCAGTAGGAATGTACCATCTCCACCAGCTCTGGGGCTGGGCACCGAGAACCTCAAATACCTCTGTGAAGAAGAAGCAGGGCATTTACAGGAGAAAAAGAATTAAATAATTGAAGGCAGAGAAAGGTAGGATGAAAGCTGAGAACTTGCAAAACTTCAGATCTCCCAGGAGTTTCCCATGGTTCTTTTGAATCTCATCTAAAACAGCCCACAGGGAGAAGAAGTACAAGTCACAGAACAAACTCTTAATGTATAGTATTTTACAGGTGCATTATGGATGTGGCCACAACAGCCAACCCTACCTCTGCACTCCACAATCCGGATCTCGATGACAGGCAGGTGTGTTGTCATGTCCTCAAGGATGCACACATCCCCAATATAGCTCCTGCAAACACAGCACAGACGAGGATGAAGGGCTGCTCCCTCACCCATCCTGTCAAAACCCACCCAGACACTTGTAAGGGAAGACGGTTCACATCTTTTGAAATGGGAGCCTATGGCAAGAACTCAGTACAGCTGAATGCCTGAACCTACCGGTGGCTCAGGTCCAGGTACCATGATCCTGATGTGTCTCAGAAATGGGTAAGGAGAGCCCTGATGAATGTACCATGCGACTGCAGACAGAGCGAACCCACATCCCAAAGAGCCTGGCTGGTGCTGCATGACTGCTTAAGGCCAGTGTTCAGCACCTTGGGCCCCTGCAAGAGCCGTGACAGCCTGTGCACCTCCACCCACTCACTCATCAATGCCGACGTCATTCAGTTTCTTCAGATTGTCCCCCTCGCCCCCGTACACAGCGACCCGCTTGGGCATGAAGTTCTCATCAGTGGTATCCACTGTCAGCAGCAGCTTCCTGCAAAGGGAAGCACGATGTTAATGAGAAGACAACTGCATCCGAACACCTATCGCTACTCCCTCTCATCACCTGGTCAAGTTGTTACCAAGCTGGGATTCCCAGGTACCTGTGACAACGCTAAAACCCCTTCAAGCCCAGAGTCAGTGTAAGGGCTGAGGAGCAGGGAGCTCAGGGTAAATTTGGGTCATGACACTGAGGCAGAGAGGGAGTGGCAAAGCTTGCCCCAGTCACTAGCAAGCACGTAGAGCAGACAGAAATGACTCACTTGACTATGGTGCCTTTCTTCATGTTGAGCCGCACCCAGTGCTGGCCCTGGGACCCATCACTCTCCCAGTATGTGTCAGCATGGCTGTCGGTCAGGCATGACACATTGAAGTCCTCCTGGAAGAGGGTAAGCGAAGGAAAGCAAGATCAGATGGGTGCAGGGTTAACTTCTCTTTAGTGGTTACTTTCATCGTGGATCTTGGTGTCAAAGAGTATCACACTGGCCTGTGGGTAGATACAGGTAGTGCAGAGCACACAGGACACTGGGGCTGACCCTCCAAGGTGTTCTGGGGTCACACATACAGCACAGAGTATCAAACCCTCCCTTTGCAGCTATTATTAGCGCTGGTTTCTCAAACCACAGTCCCTCCAGGGGCTACATTACACACAGCATGCTGTGTGACACCCTCCAGGGTTGTCTCCCACATCCTCAAACAGTCCAGTCCAGGCCAGAGCAGCACAGCAAGTGCTATCCATGCTCCCCAGCCCCACAGCACAGCGAGGTTGATGTAGCCTTGTCCCTTTAACCCACCGTGTAGGACGAGACATCGATGCTGTCCACGTACTGCTTAACGCTGCCCAAGTTCTCATCCTCCTTCCCAATGTGGTCATACAGGAAATGCACCAGGTCTTCATCACATTCGTAAGTCCACGTTGGGGGCACAAACCTAGCAGGGAAAAGGGATTACTGGGTCTGGAGAGCCAGAGGCAGCCAGGCTAATGGGTCAAAAAAGGAAGGTCCACATCCTGCTTTCTTGTTTGGTTTCCTGCTTTATGCAGGCATATCTAGGACAAGACTGTGCTGTGCAGAGATGCCTGTCTTCCCTCCTCTCCCCCAGGTCTGCAGGAGATGGCTGTCTGGGCAGTCAGAAGACACTTGTCCCCCACAAGAAGAAACCAGGAAACAGTTCATACCGAAGCTTCTCTACTGCAGCCTCATCCTGCTCCATGGGCCTGGGCTTTGCTCCAAGGCGCAGGGAGTATGTCAGATCCACCACCTGCTCCCATCTGAAACGACACAGAGAAGTGGAGTGAGAAACATCCCAGGAGGAACAAGAAGTTGGTGATCAAAGAGTAGCTGTAAGGGGAAGATTTGGATTTAAAGCCCAACCATGCTCCATCACCTCCAGCATCATCTGCTGCCCTTTCTTTTCCAACCACGTCTACCACTCCTTCCACACCTTGCTGGGCACGCGACAAGCACAGTGCCCGAGCCAAACCTGGTTCACTCCACATCCGGCATCCCTCTTGCCTCACTTCCATGAAACCTGTTGTCCAAGCAGGCCGGAGACTCCCCGGCCGAAGGCAGGAGGGGCCGCGGGGGAGCATCCCGAGCCCGCACGCAGGTGAGCACCTCCGCTCTCCCGGGGACTCAGCGGCGGTCCCGCACCTGATAACGGGTTTGTAATCCACCCCGAACAGCTGCTGCTGCCGCTGGATCCGCTCCGTGGACTCCACGGGCACCAGCCGGTCCCCGCCGTCGGCATGCTTGCACCCCAGCACCCAGCCCCCCTCGAGATCGCAGCCGCTCCGGTACTCCTCCAGCTGCTCCTGTGGGGACAGCCGGCGGTCAGGCCGGGCCGGGCCGGGCCCTTCGCGGGCCGCCGCACCCGCGTTACCTTGCTCAGCTTGACCCAGAGCCCGGCGCCGTTGCAGTACTCCTCGCCGGTGGCGCGCAGGCAGCCGCCCTTCCGCACCTCGATCGTGGCCCGCGCCGCCCGCTTGCCGCCCCGCGCCGGGCCCGGGCNGGCACCGGCTCCGCGCCGCTCCGGTTTACGGCGAACCCCGCCCGCCGACAGGCAAGATGGCGACGCCCGGCGGGGCGGACGTAGAGCAAGATGGCGACGCCCGCTCCACGTACAGAGGAGCAAGGAGCTGGGCAAGATGGCAGCGTACGGAGGGGCGGGG
>VWZN01003117.1:134328-234954 GCA_013396955.1 Regulus satrapa
GGGGCGGCGGGAGGAGAGGCGGGACTGCATCAAGATGACGGCGCCGGAGGGGCGGGATGGGGCGGAGAGCGCCGCGTCGGGAGGCAACGGAGAGGGCGGGGAGCGGCGCAGGAGGATGGAGGGTGGTGAGCGGCTCCTGTGAGTAACCGGGACCGGGCAGGCCCGTGTCCCTTCCTAGTGTGGTAACCGGGCCATGTCCCGGCGCCTGCACGGGAGATGCGGGTGTGGCTCTGGGAACGGCGATCTGGCACTGTGGGAGCGCTGGGGATAGTGCAATCGTGCTGAGATCCTGAACTGGGGACACTGGTGCGGCTCTGGGGACACCGCCGAGGCACGCGAGTGGCTTTATGGTGTGGGATTATGGTGATGGCACAAGAGTCCAGAACTGGGTCACTGGAGAGACTCTGGACGGGGAGGAGGGGACGGGGACGATCCTGCACTGGGAGGGATCACTGGGGTGGTAGTAGAGGTCCCATAGAGGTCCCAAGTAGAGGTTTTGGGGACTTTGTTCCCGTAGGCCCGGCGGTTGCCGGAGTCCAGCAGCCCCACGGCGGGGAGGCCGGGCACGCGTGACCGGGGGGAAGGCAGGACTGCCCGCCCCGCGCCCGGCTCGTCCCAAATCTCTCCAGGCGGGAGCAACTGGTGGCACCGATAACTTAATCTCGCGGGCCCTGGGCAGCGCATCGCCTCTCCCCCGGAGGGGGGCCCGCGGTCCTCAGCAGGAAGAAGTCCTGGGCTGTGGTGGGGAGAATTTATCACACTTGTCGCAGCTGGGCGCAAGCCTCTTCTGCGGTCAGGGAGTGGGGACGAGCCGCTTGCTCTGGCATCCTCTGCCCCAGTCGTGGGGGCCTGGCAGGGCGCCCAGACCCCTGGTGAGTGACAGCGTGTACGTGCTCTTCGCTCCGCAGCCCCAAAGGCTTCCCCAAGCTGAAGAACGACACCTTTCTGCGCGCAGCGCGCGGAGAGGAGACGGAGCACACCCCGGTGTGGTGCATGCGGCAGGCGGGGCGCTACCTGCCAGGTGAGCTGTGGAGACGTGCAGGGGGTAGCAAGAGGGACTCAGAAAGCACCTGGTAACATTTGTGGTGGTTCCTTGTAGAGTTTCGGGAGACACGGGCGTCACAGGATTTCTTTGCCACTTGCCGGAGCCCCAAATTGTGCTGTGAGCTGACACTGCAGGTGAGCATCACTCAGGGCTCTGTGTGTCCCCTCTCCATGCCCAGATGGGGAAAAACTTTGATTCTGGCCATCGTGAGTGGCCTCAGTAAATTGTGCCGCCCTTGGGAACTCCACTGCCTCACGTGCTTGACTACGTCCTCCATGGGGAGAGAGTCCCTCACTAATATTGCCTCTTCCTCTCTGCAGCCACTAAGACGATTCCCTCTGGATGCTGCCATCATCTTCTCTGACATCTTGGTGGTGCCCCAGGTGAGAGACAGCCAATGCCATGGGGAACAGCAGCTGGTAACAGGGCAGAGTTCAGGGCTGCCGCATTCCTACTTCTCCATTCTCCCCTGTCCCCAGGCACTGGGCATGGAGGTTGTCATGGTCCCTGGCAAAGGACCCACATTCACAGAGCCCCTGAAGGAGGTGGAGGATCTGCTGAAACTGCGACAGAAGGTGGATGTCACGGCAGAATTAGGTTATGTCTTCCAGGCCATCACACTCACACGACACAGCCTGGAGGGCAAGGTGCCTCTCATCGGCTTCTCGGGGGCACCGGTAAGTGATGTGGCTCCTCTGTGTGGGTTTTCCTGATGGGCTCCTCTGCTCTCGTGGGGTGACACCAGTTATGGCACCCCCAGCTGTGGGTGCTACATGGATGTGTAAGGGGAGCCATTCGATGCAGGAGCAGCTTGCCCCAGGCTGTGGGGTGCTCACAGGTCCTACCTTCAGCGCTGCGACTGGGACTTTTTGTCTTCTTTCATCTCCATCACTCTCCTCACTTCACTCCTCCCCACAGTGGACGCTCATGTCCTACATGATTGAAGGTGGTGGCTCCACTACAATGGCCAAGGCCAAGAGCTGGCTCTACCGTCACCCCGAGGCAAGCCACCGGCTGCTACGGCTGCTGTCTGATGTCATCATTGACTACCTGGTGGGGCAGGTGGCTGCTGGAGCACAGGTGTGTCCTGGGGCAGTGGGGACAGGGCCAAGAAGGAAGGCAGGGACTGGGCACAGGGAGCAGAGCAGTTTCTGGAAGGAGAAGGAAGCACTGAGGTCCTGCTTCCCAGTCCTATGGGAAAGTGGTTGAGTTGCCATCCCACGAGGTATTAGCCAAGCAGATGAGGCACTTGACATGCTTTACTGGTGGATTTGGCAGTGCTGGGTTAATGGTCTGCCTGAGTAATCTTAAGGCTCCTTTCCAGCCTAAAGGATTCTGTGTCCCTGGCAGGCACTCCAGCTGTTTGAGTCCCATGCAGGGCACCTGGGCCCAGAGCTGTTTCAGGACTTTGCCCTGCCTTACATCCGAGACATTGCCCAGGCTGTCAAGAGCAAGCTGAAGGAGGAGGCACTGCCCCTGGTGCCCATGGTGAGTCAGGCCTGCCTGGATTGACCCTGACATCTGGGGGCTGCTGGAGAGGGGTGCATCTCCCGATACCTGTTTCTCTCAGTCCAGCCCATGGAGAGGGATCTGACTCACAGACACAGCTCACAGTAGCTGCCCATCTCCTCCCTCCCCAGATCATCTTTGCCAAGGATGCACACTATGCCCTGCGTGACCTGGCCCACGCTGGTTACGAGGTCGTCGGTCTCGACTGGACCATCCGACCTCAGGAAGCTCGGTAAGAGTCTGACACTGGGCTCCCAGGTGTCTGGGCAGAATCCCAGGCCAGGTACTCTGACCTCCTCCTCCGCCCTGAGCCATCCTAGGCCTGCACATTGCTGCACCAAAGGTGGGGACAGTTGGGCCACCATGCTGCAGCTTCTAAAGGCAGCGCTGAGGGGCCCTGCGTGTCCTGTGGGGGGGGCTGCAGGCACCTGGTGGCCCTCAACCTTTGTACCACATGCAACAACTCACCTGCTTCCTCCCTGCTGCAGTGCACAGATAGGAAAAGATGTGACCCTGCAAGGGAACTTGGATCCATGTGCTCTCTATGCACCCAAGGTGAGCCATGGTCATTGCCAGCAACTAGGGCTAGTTCTAGCCTCTCTTAAAGGCCTTCTGCCTCAGCTTCTCCACCTGTAGCACTGGCTTATGGCCCAGCAGCCCCCCAGGCTGAGGGGACTGGTGGAGGTGAGATACCCTAACCATGGTTTCCTACCATATCTACAGGAGAAGATTGGCGAGCTGGTGAAGAAGATGCTGGAGAGTTTTGGGACCCAACGTTATATTGCCAACCTGGGCCATGGCCTCTACCCTGACATGAACCCTGAACATGTGGGTGCCTTTGTGGAAGCCGTGCATGCTCATTCCCGTCACATCAACAAGCACAGCTGAGCCTGGGGCCTTGAGGACAGGACTCTGATTTGGGCACAGTCACCCGTGTTGTCGTAAGGGCTTACTCTAGGCTGGGCTGCAGCATTAAACCAGGACCTTCTCTGCAGCAGCCGTGTGGCTCTGGCTGGGGGGGTGGGGAACTGGATGGCCCTGAAGGAGAAGGGAGGTCATGGCAGGCTGCTAGAGGAGCATGTGTGGTGAGGGGGAGCCCCTGAGCTCCATCCTGTAGGTCAAAATGGGGAAACGGGGATGGCAACAAATTGTGGAAGGTGCCTCTCCCTGCCAGGCTGCAGTCTGTGCTTGCAACAGAGGATGTGAGCCCGGGGCACAGCAGTCATCTGAGGATGGATGTGCTCAGCCCTGGGCTGCCTGAGGTTGGCAGGGTCAAAGCCTGGGAGCTTGGGGCTCACAGCCCACCAGTGGCAGAGGCTCAGCATCAGGTGCCCCACAGTCCTGCTCAGGTGGGAATGGGCAATATGTCCTCAACTCAGGGTAGACTCAAGGGGCTGGGAGACTCAGCAGGATTTTCCTGGGAGACAGCTGGTAAAGTGGCAGGAGAACCTCTGACATAGCACCACCAGAACACTGCCACACTGGCAGCAGAGAGACCGTGGCCTTCCTCCAGCTCCCAAAGCTTCTTTAGGACCATCCCCCTGGTCCTAGAGTGTCCCCCCCATGCACACCTCCCCATCTCCCCTGATCCTCAGGGCCAAGCTCAGCCAACACTACAAAAAGAGCCCAGGAACCCTGAGTTACAACTCCTTGCCACCCCGTCCCACACGGCAGCACACTCACCACACTCACTGCGGTCCAGGTTGGCAGCAGGATGCATCAAGAAGTGGGCAGAAATGGTGCTCTAGCTGGCATGGATAGGACAGCATGGGCAAGTGTCCCCAGCATAGGCAAGGACCTGCTGACACTGTCCATGGCAGGAGACTGCACTGAGAAGCAGCCAGGGTGCCTTGTCCCTGGTCTGTCCCACTCCTTGGGGCACAGGAACTGGCTACCACAGGGGGCTGTGACACTGCACAAGTCAGGGGGGACCCCGCCCCCCGAGTTCAGAGAAAGGCAGGAGAGACACAGACGGTAACGTTCATCCCTTTTATTATTAAACATCAGATGAAGAAGTCGCACACACACATACACGCACACACGCAAAAAAAAGAAAAAAAAAAGAAAAAAAAAAAAGAAAAAAGGTAAGGAAAAAAAGAGAGAAACAGACTGGTTGAAGACCGCTATTTCGGTGGCAACACAGACCGAGTACAATTGGGTTCCTGGCCAGAGCGCAGACACAAGTCACTTGCCAAAAAATTAAACCAGACAGCAGATACCTAGCGCATGTTCTCTAACTACAAGTCACTGTCCAGACTGGCCCTGGCCCCCCCCAGCCCTCCCAACCTGCTGGCAAAGAAACGAACCAAAACTGAAGAGCTACCGGCCGGGGCTGGAGTGTGTCCCCAGGCTGGGGTGAGCAGGGAAGGGCCGAGCATTGGCTGCACCACGGAGCTCGGAATGGTGCTGGAAGGCGACGCGGCTGCCCCTCCCTCCCCCGGAGCCGGCAGCCCAGGTGCCCACCCAGGCACTCGCACCCTGCACCCACCCTGCCACGGGCTGAGTCCTCCATCGCCAGCATCTGCGTGTGTCCGAGCGAGCATCGCCCCGAGTTCCTTCCTCCGCTGTCCTCCAGCGCTGGGCTGCTGCTCCTCCGTCCGTTTGTCCATCTGTCCCAGGGTTGTGAGTCGAGTAGATGTTTGCCTCCCCCCCACACCCTTCTTGCTGCTGACAATGCCATGGGAACCTGAGAAACGTTCGCACGCCTCCTCCTCTTTTTGTCTGTGGTTTTGTGTGGGTTTTTTAAATAATAGTTATAATAATAATAACAATAATAATAATAATAGCAATAATAAAAATAATCGCCCCAGCCCACAACAATTTCAAGTATCCCCCAAATAAAAGACAGAATTATAAATAATTATAACTTTACAATTTAATAATTGACACATATACTATAGTATTTACAGTATCATAAATGCTTTTTTTTTGTGTTACTTTTAGTAAGCAATCCCTGAGAACAGTTACTTTTACTTGTTTTTATTGAAGTATCTTCACAAATAGAGGAGTTTGCATGTCTCGGGCGGGCGGGAGAAGCGCTCTGCAAAGCCATCGCTTTTGGTGACGCATGAGGTTCTAGTGTCGCAGGTTTCTTTGCTCGCTTTTTTTTTTCCTTTTTTTTTCTTTTTTTAATTTTTTTTTTTTTGTGTGTATTTTGTTGTGTTAAATTTCCCCACATAATTTTAAAGATTTTTCACTTTGCAACCTTCGTATCCCTCCAGCGACCACATCCTTCAGGAAAGAGGTATTAGATTTCCAGGTTAGCTTTTGGTATTGGCCAGGGAGGGCAGGGGGCTGAGTAAACCATCCTTTTTCCCCATGGTTGCCTTTTGGTTTGTGCCCAAGGAATCTCTGGATCCTCTCAGTGTGTGAAATGGTTAAATCCAAGAAAGAGTAACACTGAAAGAAAAAAAAAAAAGAAAAAAGGAAAAAAAAAAAAAAAGAAAACTAACAAAAAAAGAAACAGAAGACCAGAACGGAGCAGCCTCTGCCGATGGGGGGGAAGCTAATCTCCACTTTCCTTCCTTCTTCTCTCCCGAGTCCCCGTGCTGCGGCCAGACCCTGCCAGTGAGCATGGCAGGAGCCAGGGCTCACCCAAACCGTTCTCGCACCAGCAGCATCAGTTTTTTCTTGCCTTTGTAGATTTGTTTAAGATTGTCAATGAATTGGGCAAATTGTATGTGCCCGTCCTGCGCCAGGAGGAAGGTCTCCCTGGCCTTGCTGAGGAACTCGATGAACTCCCCGTAGTGCCGTGGGCTGATGTGGGTGAGCCGGGAGTGGGTGGTGTTGATGTAGGCGCTTATCGTCGCGTCCAGCAGCTGCCGCAGGGGCGCTTTGTCAGTGGACATCAGCTTCCCCGAGTTCCTGCGCCCAGGGATGCCGGCCAGCCCTGGCGCCGTCATGGTGCAGCGGCGGAGGATGTCCGAGAGCACCGTGGCACAGTGCACGCTCTTCACCACCAGTGGGATGATGGCTGCCAGCTCGTTTTTGCCCAGAGAGTGGCTCAAGGCGCAGGCCCAGAGCACGTCATTGATGGCTGGGTGCGTATCCTGGTTGTAGGCCAGGTTGAGATGTGTCATGGCCAACGAGGCCAGTTTGAAGGCTCGGAGTGGGTAGCCCCGGTGCTCCATGTAGCGGGCGATGGTGAAGAGCTGGGTGTAGGTCATGCCGGTGGAGGCGGCGTCAATGACGATCTGGTAGGCGGTCTCGAAGGCGATGTGGTCCTTCTCGCAGAGGGTCAGGGCAGACAGGGCGCAGTTCTGGGGGTCCTTCATGGCGCACTGCAGGGCCAGGGTGCGGGCACAGCTGGCCAGCTCTTCCCGCTGTGGGTAGTCCAGGCTCAGGCGCAGGATGGTGTTGTGGGACATCACTGTAGCCGCCACAATGCTGGTGGCTTCCGTGGGAGTGAACAGTGAGTACCAGCTCTGCAGGATGCTCACCAGGGCCCTCACTCCTGCAAGACAACACTGGGGTCACAGCACAGCCCTGAAACCTATCTCAGTTCATGGGGCTCCTCTGAGACCCAGAGACAGGGCAAAACCAGCCCACAACAGTGCTGAGTCCTGACTCTGCCCCAAGAGCAACAGGACAGAGGGGGACAGGCAGAGGCCAACCCGGCACAGAGACCACCACTGGCTTGGGCCAGGTACAGGGCACCCATCCTAGTCCCAAAATCAGCCACTGCTGCAGTCCCAACTCTCAGCTGGTGCTCTGAGGTGAATTCAGTTACCCAGGAAGAAATGAGACTCGGGAGAACTCAGATGCTCAGGGCTAGGCATGACCCCTAGGATCTTCATGCCCAACCTTGCTCCCGCTGCATGCAGGCCAGATCCCCGCAGTGGACACGGAACTCACCCACTTCGGTAGCGCACGTCACCAGCCACCTCACCATCTCCCGCCGCCGCCAGTTGAGGGTGGACAGGGTCATGCGCATCACCTGCAAGGCAAGCTTGGGGTGACTGCCTGCCCTACAGGGCTCTAGTGAGGCCACCCAACAGAGCAGTGCTCCCAAAAATTCCCTCTGGTTCAACTGGCTACCAACTACCGGGCACTGCCTCACCTCCACCCAAACCACATTGAGCACAGGGGTTTCCCAGGACTGAGGTTCCCTGCTCAGGACCACGCACGGATCAATTTACTCCATCCACAGGGGACACCCTGCTTGGTGGAAGACCATAACCAGCACAGCTGCCACAACATGGGGGAAGCACTGGGGCAACCACCATCCCCAGCATCATCCCGTACCTGCAGCCCCAGTTCCAGTGCCACATTGAGCAGGGTCGTGTCAGAGTTGCTGTCGGCTGGCGTGGCAATCTTGAACGCATCCTGAGCCAGCTTGAAGATCAAGGAAGAGGAGTGGATGTTTTTCTGGATGGCTTCCAGCACCGTGCGTAGGCGCAGCATGTCCCCTGGGAGCAAGTAAGAACAGTGAGATGGCTCAGACATCCCCCCCAACTTGCCCTGGAGCCCCATCTCTTGCCTACACCACGCGGTGAACAGTTCCTTCACCACAGCCAGCCCCTCTGGACACACACACAGAGGGACACACAGCGATGCTGGATCAGGCCCTGCAGTCCAACAGTCTAAAACAGAGCATCCTCCCCAGGAAGTGATACATCCTACAGCAAGCGTCCTCACTCAAGTTCATCCCCTCACAGAGAGGACAAACAAACCTGAGTGATCCCAGACATGTCCTGTCTTTAGCAGACATCTCCAGGCACCTGGATGTTCCACCCTGGCCTCGAGTTTGACAGCTGTACAGCAGCTTCTTCCCAGAAAAGGAGGGGCTTGGGGAGATGCCTAGTATTGAATGGCTGCAGAAACATCAGTCTTCATCCAGGAACATTAGGAAGAGGAGGAAAAGCTGTTTGCCGCACACACACTGTCTTGCCCAGAAAGTCCCCTCTTCAAGGCTGGGCTGGGGTCACCCAGACTTGCTGCACTTTGGTCCTTGATGTCCCAGGTCAGGTACACAGCACTCACATCTGAGACAGGCTGAGCTATACCCAAAGAAGGCTCGATACCCAATGGTGCTGTGGGTCTCCTGCTACAGGAGGGTGTGAGTGCTGGGATTTATGATGTTACCAGGAGATGGGGCAGGATCTTGGAAGAGGGACACATCAAGGCATATTTATATCATGATCCTGCACCTAGCCTGGGAAATCCTCCCATCAGTCCCTGTGGGACACAGTGTGGGGAGTCAGACCTTTGGGGTGTGCCCAGACCAGAGGTGCCAGCATGCCACATTGGGTTCCAGCTTTATTTCTACTCTTAGTCATAGACTGAGCAGATGAACCTCATGCAAAGACTACCAAATTATGCACAGCCATGTGAAAAACCCAGCGCTGCACCTGGACACACGGAGACATCTCGGGTGACTCATAGCTAAAGATACCACCTGCCACCCACCACAGCCGCTTGCACTGCCACCAAAATGCAAGCCTCCCTAAAATGGCTCATGGGGGCGTGGGCAAGAGAGGCTGCAGGATCACGCTGGGACATGCTGCAGCAGGGGAACACCTCAGGAAGGGGACAGTGGGAAAAACAAATGCAGTCCAACAGCTCTACATCTTCTGGCATAAAAACCTCATCCCATTAGACACTGGAAGGGAGAAAAAAACCTAAAGGATAAACCAAGTACCAGCTCTTCATCCAGGCACTGCAAATCGGGCAGAGCACCATCAACCCTGGTAAAGCAGCCTAGAGGAGGAGGCTGGAAAGAGAAGAGGCCACCAAGGCAGCGAGGATGGAGCTTTCTGACAGCTCATTTCCCTTCCCTCTTGCTGGGAAAGGAAAGCCTTCCTTGTCAGGCTGGCAGTAACAGGCATCAAAGAGCAGTGGTAACTGCTTGGCTCACTGACCCTCATGGGACACAAGACTCTTGGCATCCTGCTGGGGTTGGTTTCTGGTCAGGGAGATGTTTAATGAAAAGCCTGTGCTCGCCTTCATAATAGTGCCTGGGCAGGTACTGAAGAGGCCCAAGACACCAGAGGTGTTTCACAAGCCCCTTGGAGCTGGGACCAAAGTGTCCCACCCAGCACTGCTGATCCCATCTCCCACAAAAGCCACTTGTGGTTTGGTGCACAGGGAGGTCTTCTCTCTCCCACAGCCCATGCAGGATCATTACCAAAGGACAAAAGAGACAAAGCAGAGATGAAACTATAAACAGCTTCAAACAAAACCATGGCATGACCCCTCAACATGCCTGGCAGGGATCGCTGGCCTGGCAACTGGCTGAGCTGCAGGTCCTGTCTGCACCTCACTGGAAATTCGCATCCTGCCCTGCTGGACCACGAGGCCTTTGGGACAAGAATCCCAGAAACCCCAGATTCTCAAGGTCAGCTCATCGTGCCCTGCCCACGGCAGGCTGCTAGAGGGGCACCCAGCCACTCTCTACCAGTGCCAGCAGAAGTAATGGCTCTCTGCTTTCTCCAGGAAACACTCTTCAATGCTCTTGTGCACCACCATCCCATCAATCCTGCCCCAGAACTGCCCTGCCACCAACCTTTGGCTGCCGTGAGCATGGTGGAGGCCAGCTCGCACTGCTGTGACTCCAGGTGCCCCAGGGTGAACCAGCGTGGGTACCTGCTGGGGACCACTGAGACCAGGTGGTGAGGGTGAGTGACGTCGCCGGATGGTGCCGTGGTCTCCAGGACAGGCAACCTGAAGGGCAAGCAGGAGGAGGTGACATCAGAGCCCTGTCCAGCCCCAGCTTCACCTCCTCTCCCTGAGGTGCTGCCAAGGCGAAGCAGGGGCTGCCTGCAGGCAGCTGCCTGCAGCAACGCCTTTGAACACATTCTGCTGCTGTGCACGTGTGGGGCTCCTGAGGCTGCGTGCTCAACACATGGGCACAGGGATCAATCTGAGACTGACTTGAAAGGGGGGAGAAAGACCCGTGGAGTGATTTACAAACTTGCACAGACCTCAGAGTAAAGGAAAAAAAAGGAAGGGAAAAAAAAAGAAAAATCCCTCCTCCCCTCCTGTTCCTTTCATGTCAAAGCACCCGGCAGAACTCCTGACTGTATCATCTGCTTCTTCTTAAAACACTTGGTTATGATCAGAAGCAGCAGGACTTCCCCAGGGCCTCTGCAGCCAGGTTAGGTTGCCTGTTTTTGTGGGCACATCCAAAAGGCCTGGAAAACCTGGGGGAGAAGTAAGCCTAAAGAAGGGGAGCAGGAGTCTCAAGTCACCAGCTATGGTGACAAATCCTAAATCCCTGAGCTGGTGCTGGTGTTGCTAACTTGACTTGATTCAGGAGGGAAACTGCGCCCTGGACATGAAGAGCATCCAAGTGTCTCTGCTATCCTCACTTCCAGGCCTGAGGTAAGCACAGGGCAGCAGAAGCCCAGCCTTTCTAGCCCTGGACATAGATACCCCAACACAGGGAGTCCAAGCTGGGAGCAGGGGATGGACACTAACAGATGGCATCCCTGGGGCCCTGGGTCCTGTTCAACAGCCAGAGGTCTCAGGTCTGGTAGGACGTGGTATCTCCACACACCAGCTCTTCCCAGGATAGGGGGATTTCAAACTTTCCCCCAGTGCTGGGAAGAGATGACCCATTTCACTGCGGAAATGCTTCAAAAAAAGGTGATGCTCTAGGCCAGGACTTTTAATGGTGGTAGAGGGAGAGGGCTCTCCCGGAAAGAGCTCAACTGGGATGCTCTGGAGTTGACAGTCCTCCAAGCATTGACTTGTTTAGGAAATTCCAGCCTTTCCAAGACCCATCCAGTCCCTGTAAAAACAGTGCAATACACAGGCTGATGTCTGAAATCTATCATGGATTGGGAAAGGAGATAGATAGGCCAGCTCTCAGCATCAGCTGTTTCCCCAGTCCCAGAGACAGAGATGGGTTTTAATGGAGAACAGAGTGCAACTGTGTTCTCCACCTGGCTCTAAGACACCCTGGAGCCCAGGGCAAACCATCCGCCCATCTGTGCCAGGATAACAGCCCTTCTTGCAGGCAGGGAGGGCTGCAGGGTGCCTGAGGCCTGGCAGACAGCAGGCAGATGACAGCTCTGTGTGTGCCTGGGACCTGCTCTGGCAGAGGATGCCTGTCACAGGAACAGGCAGGTGGCAGTCCAGCCTGGAGCAAGGGGCTGGGTGGAGGGCTGGGCCAGCAGACATTATTGGACCCATGCAAATCTGTAGAGAGGGAGTTTATAAACCAGGAATCACCCAAATGGAGAGCACTCTTTGCACTGCTGCTGTGTCCAGTGGCCCTATACACTGCAAAAGATCCCACGGATGGCAAGCTCCAAGCGTGTCTCCAATCCCATCCCTGCTCTGAAGTTGTAAAGCATTCCAGCTTCCCAACAAAGATAGGAGAGAGGCAAAAAGGGGAGCAGAGACAGAATTAAACATGCACCAACCTCATGGCCCGCAAAGCCAGCTTGTATGCCAGGTCAGCATCGTGGGGCAGCAGGGCAGAGAACAGGTATTTGGCAAAGGTGTGCATGGGGACACTCTCCCGGTGGATGACTTCTCCCAAGCCGCTGAAGGGACCACCTAGGCAGAAGCAGAGTCCATCAGCCGTAATTAGCACAGCAGGATCTGTGGCTGGGGTTTGCACCACCCCAGAGCTCTGAGGATCTGCTGTTCAGCTCCCTGGTGCGTTACTTGAGTCAGATCCAGGGATGTTCTTTCCTTTTCTAAAAGGAAATAAGAAACTGAAGCCATGTGCTTAGCAACCTTCTCCATATTGCCTCTGACTGGGCTTTTTCTAGGGATGCCAACAAACCCCTGCTTTGCCAGGTGATGGGGCAGAGCAGCCATCCTACAGGCTCTGCACCACATCCAGAGAGCAAGAAGCAGGATGGGCATAATTTTGAAAAGGGCACCTCAGAGACATTACCGACACTCAGCTAAGACACAGAAGTCAGCTAGATGAGCCAAGTCCCCACCTTCTAGCAGCAAGATGCACTGCTTCCTCAGGGTCTGCACCAGCACTGGGTCCAGCTCCAGGTCCTGCAGCCGGGCAATGATCTGCTCCTCATTGCGGCACACCTTGTCCTGGGCATAGAGACCTTCAGGCATCACTCTCTGCTGACCCATCCCCATCAGGGCCACCTCTAAGGCCAGGGACAGGTAGGACTCATCACCGTCTTGGCTGCCAGTCACAACGGGCACATGTTGATACACTGGTGGCTTGGAGTCCCCAGCATCTGAAAGGATGGAAAGAGGTTAAAAGGGCAGTGGGGTTAAAAGAGTCTTCCCAGACACCACAATCATTGCAGAGAAAAATCTCCCACTTCACAAGCAAGACCCACACTTCCCTTCTTGCCTGCTTTTGGTTACCCAGCTGAAAGCCCCCTGAGGGAGATAGGGGCTTCACCCTCTCTTCCTGCTCTCAGGAGATGCAGGCAACCCAAGACATGTGCAACAGGGTGCCCAGCTGACACGGAGCCTTCCCGTGGACCTGCTCTGCTCCGGCTGCAAACCCTGGGGCTCTACTCACTACCTTCCTTGTCTGCACTGCAGCTCTGCCCTGGTGCTCCTGCCAAGGCGGAGAGGGGGGACTCAAGAGTCCATGTGTCCAGAGCCCCAGATCTGCACCCACCTCAGCCACAGCCACCAGGAAGGGATCCAAGAGGAGCACTTTGTACCTGAAATTTCAAGGCAATTCTCCTCTTCTAATCTACAAGCTTCAGTCAGGGTGAGAAAGAGGCAGCCGATGGGGTTCAGAGGGTGTCCTACCCAGCCCTCCAGGTTGGTGATGGTTGTTGCTCCTCGCTGCAGCAGCTCTGGATAAAATAGAACAGGATGATGGTGAAATTAAGGAATTTAAAGACAAGTTCTGCACACAGAGAGGCTTCTGAGACCAGAGGACTTTTCTTATCCCACAACTTGAGTCACAGGAACCTCTAGGGCCAACTCTGGCATGGTAGTTCACAAGGGCAAGGAGCAGGAAAGAGCAGCCACTCTGCACAGACAACTGAGGGAGCAGGCACACACGCACACACACACACACAAAATGTCCCTAAGGCCACATAAGAGGCAGCGACTCATTCTCTGTCCCAAGAGGGAATGAGGGTCTGCAGAGTCCCAAAGAAAAGGTCTATAATGCCAGACCTGCAGCTCATGGACTGATTTGCAATGGTAACCTAAATGTTTTGGAAACACAAGCAGAAATGTCTGACATGACAAAGAATTCCAGTGATTCTTAGAAATTCCATCTTTTGGTGATCTCAAGCTGGCAAGGACCAGGAGTCGATGACCTTCAGCAGCAGTGCAGTAACTGACCCCAGCTCCCTGCCAATTGCAACTGCAAAAGGAGGAAGGAACACTGGGCTTGTCTCCTGGCACATTTACTCAGGAAATGCAAGGTGGAAGTAGCACACACAGCCAGTTACTGCTGCTCTGCAGTCAGGCAGCTCCTCTTTAATGCAGGCAGCACTTACATGGGCAACCAGACACAGCAGCAGTGGGAACAAAAACATCCCTACTGAGGACAGTGTGTGGGCTACTCTGTCCTTAGCATGTGGGTATCAACTCAGCTTGGCTCAAGGAACTCAGCTTGACATGACTGTTCCTAGGACATGAACAGTCCCCTGCAGTGCTGCCCACGCTCCACTTCTGCTGCTCTGAACGGGGCAGCACAACTCTTACAGAATCATGGAATCACTAGGTTGGAAGAGACCTTCAAGATCATCGAGTCCAACTCCTGCCCTGACACCACCACCTCAACTGAACCATGGCACCGAGTGCCACATCCAATCTTTTCTAAGCACATCCAGGGATGGTGACTCCATCACCTTCCTGGGCAGACAATTTTAGTACTTTGCAATTCTTTCTGTAAAAAACTTTTTCCTAATATCCAACCTATATTTCCCTTGGCACAGCTTAAGACTGTGTCCTCTTGTTCTGTCAGAGAAAGAGACCGACTCCCACCTGACTACAACCACCTTTCAGGTATTGTGGCCAAAATGCAGGACTCAGCACTTGGACTTATTCAACTGCATCTTATTGGACGCTGCCCATCCATCCAACCCTTCCAGGTCTCTCTGCATAGCCCTCCTACCTTCCAACAGATCAACACACACTCCCAGTTTAGTGTTGTCTGCAAACTTACTAATGAAAGACTCAGTACTCTCATTCATGTCATCAACAAAAATATTGAGAACAGGCCCCAGCACGGATCCCTGAGGAACACCATGAGTGACTGGCTGCCAGCTGGATGCAGCCCCCTTCACCACCACTCTCTGGGCCTGGCCATCCAGCCAGTTCTTACCCCAGCACAGACTGCTCCTGTCCAAGTCATGGGCTGCAGCTTTTCTAGGAGTGTGCTGTGGGAGACAGTGCCAAAGGCTTTGCTAAAGTCCAGGTACACAACATCCACAGCCTTTCCTGCTTCCCCAGGTGGGTCACTTGGTCATAAAAAAAGACCAGGTTGGTCAAACATGACCTACCACTCTTAATCAGACCATGCTGACTGGGTCTGATACCCTGGCCACCCTGTCAGTGCTGCGTGACGACACTCAGTATAAACTGTTCCATTACCTTACCACGGGTACTGAGGTCAGGGTCCTCCTTCCTACCTCTTTTGCAAATAGGTGTCACATTGGCCAGCTTCCAGTCATCTGTAACCTCCCCAGTGAGCCAGGACTGTTGGTAAATGATGGAGAGTGGCTTTGCAAGCTCATCTGCCAGATCCCATCTGGGTTCATAGATTTATGAACATCCAAGGGGCTCAGCAGTTCTCTGACTGCCTCCTCCTGGATAACAGGGGGACCATTCTGCTCCCTGACACCATCTACCAACCCAGGAGGGCAGTTGTCTTGAGGACAATCAGTCTTCCCACTAAAGATGGAGGCAAAGAAGGTGTTAAGCACTCCTTCCTTCTCCTCATCTGAGTTACTTTCCACATCCAGTAGAGAACACAGATTGGTCTTACCCTTCCTTTTGCCATTAATATCTCTTACCTGTGAAAACATTTTTTATTATCCTTTACAAAAGTTTCCAAATTAAGATTGAACTGAGCTTTGGCCTCTCTAACTTTTTTCCTACATGCCTTAGCAACCCCCTTAAATATTTCCTGAGAGACCTGACCCTCCTTCCAAAGATGATACATCCTCTTTTTATTCCTAAATCCCTTCAAAACCTCGTTGCCCATCCAGGCTGGATGTTTGCCTCATCAAGGTGGAAAAGACTTTTCCAACCGAGACACCCTGGCCAGACATCACAAGACACTTCTCACGTAGCTCTACTCATACCTTTCTTCTGATGCTTATATATTTCCAGCTGCCTTTGCTGCTGCAGTCGCAGGGTGTTGATTATGGCAACAGTTAGTCGGAGAGCTTCTCTGGGATAACCGTGGGAGCGCAGAGCATCCACCCGAGCACAGGCTGTTGGGACGTGTTCTGCAAAGCAAGGAACAGGGGCATGGCTGAATCAGAGGGGCACAGGCACTGACAGGACGGTGCTCATGGGTCATTTTCTACTCCTGTTCCCCACACCCGAGCTAAACTCCTGCTTCCAGTCTTGAATTCATCCCTTTCTCCCTGCTCCTGGAAAGGATGTCTACCAGGAATTCTAACGGGACTCCTGCCACGATCAACCCACAGCAGCCACACGTCAATACCTAAATCCCCGCCTCCGCAAAGCTTATCTAATGGAAGCATTTCCAACACACCGCTGCTGCAATACGACAGAGGCTGTTACAACTCTGCTGCTCCTTTCTCCTAAAATCTGCACGGCTTATCCCGGTTTCTCTCACTGCTCCCATGGCACAGGTGATGACACACAGGGTGAGGCTGGGCATCCAGCACTGTGCTGGGGGCACTGGCAGACTTGGGGTGATGCTTTGAACTGACTCTTTAACACCTCTATGGAGCGAGCTCTGCAGACATCCTGTTTCTTCTGCAGTTCTCCTACCTGGTGTTTTATTATTAGGAACAGTTGCATGAAACCCCCTCCCAAGACTCACAGTTGCTTAGGAATTCATCTGCTCTTGCTGCTTATTGCTCACCTGAAATCACAAGCAACTGTGGAGAGGATTATGACTGAGTGAGAAATTAGCAGGAGCAGATGACATGACATGCTGCATAACAAGCAGAAAAAAAAAATCCCATTTTCTTTCAAAATGTCCTACCAAGGGGAGAAAAAAACCCAGGCAAACACAGACAATCTGAAGTTATCATAGAGGGATAATTTCTATTCCTGGAAGAGATCAGAAAGCTCTGGAAAAGCAGACAACCACCTCCACAAATGGGGTATCCACATCTCAAAGGTCACCCACAAGGAATACATGAGAAAGATTTCAGAACAAACACATCTGTAAAAGAGCTTCTTGTTGCTCTCTCTATTCATTTGCTAAATGGATGAAATATTCATCTTCTCACTGAATTCATCACTGGAAGTTGCTGACAAATCACCCTCTTCTCCCAGCACTGAAGAAGGTGCCAAGAAAGCAAAAGCGCAAAATCCAAAAATCATGGCAAATACATCAGAAAAAGAACATGCACCAACCAGCTGGGGAAAAGGGCTCACCAGAACCCAGATTAGGCTCAGGACAGGGAAGCTGTGGTCACCACGTCCCTTCTAGATGGAGTCCATGGATGCACTCATCTACCACTGCAGCCTGTGGCTGTGTGGGAAGGAGACTTCCGGCCCACAGCTGCCCAGAACTCTTCCCAGAGCAGAAATTTCCTCCCCTGCTACAGCTTACACTGTGTACAAACAGCCTACATATGGGCCCTTCCTATCTCCTGCCATTAACAGCAACTTAGTGCCTGCTACTCCAGAAACTACATCTCTAGGCAACTTTAAATACTCTCTTTCCTGGTGGCAGACCCAGTGGACAACGGTGCAGTGGTGGGCTTTGACCTACATATTCAACCCTTGGACTGTAGCAGATAAGTAATCCCCCTTTCTGCGGGTGGGTGGGGACTTGTGTCTCCCATTTTGGGGTATGTCTAAAAGCTGATAGCCACACCAGGCTCCCCCCAAGCCCTTCGTGTTGCTCGTTCTCATCCCAGACAAGGACCTGCTGAGAGTCCACAGATCTGCCCGAGGTCATGACTTTGCAGGAGAGAATTTGTGTGGCTTGAGGTACTTGAGCTAAAAATCCACAACACAGGAGGCTTCTGGGCTTGCCTGGCCCAGAACACCTTAAGCTCCCATGAGGCTTAATTGTAGTGACTACTAATTGCCTTTAAGGGAAGGGTAACTAGAAGGTGAGAGCCAGAAGGAAAATCCAGAGGATACAGCTGTGCTTTGCAGTCAATTTTCAAGAGACTTTAAATGTTCAGATCCCCTGTACTGGAAACAGTGAGAGGTTGTTCTGGGGACAGCTAAACACTGGCAGGATGAAAAGGGACGTGATGAGCTTGGTCCAAACTACCCAAGAGAAGCCCAAACTAAATAAGTGGTGATTGCTCTAAGGACTGTGACCAAGATGTGGGTGGGCACTGAATTCTTCTGCTCACCCCCCTCTCCAAGCTAAGGGCCAGGGTAGCAATTTCAGTCCGGGATGCAGAAACTTGCAAGGACCCAGGGTAGCCTCAGGTGACTCCTCCCCACTAGCAATCCTACCCACACAGGCCATGAGAGGGGCTGCTGGTTTGGATGCTCACCCAGCCACAGTGGCTGTCCCTGGGAGTTGAAGAGGAGGCTCTCACCCTCCCGCTGGAAGGAGGGGGACACGTAGAAGTCACTGCTGATGATGCGCTGCAGGTGGCTGTCCTGCCAGTGGAGGTCACAGCCCTCGATCGCCCGGGTGAACACGGTTCGTCTGGGCCTGGCCAGTGAGTCTGCAAAGAGAAAAACCATCAGTGCCCTGCTGGGGCACCAGCAGCCTCCTCCTCCCAGACATGAACTCCCTGGGCAAAGCTCTGCTTTTACAATGAGAGCAAAACCTGGTCTCAACCCCAGTCATTTCCAAAATGGACATGGGCTCTGGCTTTGGATACCTCTGCTGCCAACCCCATCTCTGAGGGAGACTTATGTCTCCTCAGACAGCATTGCTGTAACTGGATAGAACAGCTGACTTGGTCAGAGAGGTGAGAAAAGAGGCAGGGACCACCGACCCCCCACCCCCCCATTTGTTTTGTGACCACAATCCACTGTCACACACAAGGCTGATGCCCTGAAACTTGGCAGGGTGCTCCCTCCCCTGTGACACTGAGCATGCAGACAGCTGCCCCAGGGTCAGGATTGGGCTTCCTCAGCATTATTGCCCTGGAAACACCATGAGAGCTCTCCTCCTCTGCTCCAACACAAATTCTCAGCTTCACTGAACTTCACTGAACTTCTTAGATCAGCAGCACCTGAAGCCACGAAGGGAACCACGCGTGTGTCTCATCTGCCTCTGGGTGATGGGGGGGGGAGCCAGCACCCTCCAGCAACCTCTGTGGGCCACGTGAGAGGGTTGGAAGGGAGGAGACAGCATCGTCTGAAACCCCACTGCTGCCCTGCACCAGATACCTGTGCTCCTCTTCAGAGCTGCTTTGTAACTTCATGGGCATTTCTGAAACTACCAAATGCTGGATTAGCATTTCACCCCATCCAGACCGATCGAGACAAGTGGTTTGCTATGAGGAAAAAACCTGTCTGAAGCAATCCCACTATCACTCCAGCCACACTGGATCATGAAAGCCAAACACAGCTGGCAGGCTGCAAAACGGGAAGCCCCAAAGGGGGTGCAACACTCCATGTTAGGTCCTGCAACCCGCAAGAAGGGCCGAGTTAAATGCATTCAAGGGTGGAAAACAAAAGGCACTGTTCAAAGCTGATCCAGGGAGGCTGGGTAAACACGCTCCGGAAACGATGGCAACAAGCAATTAGCCGGAATGCTGCAGGCACCCTGAGGTGGAGAGAAATTAAACAGGTGTTTGTATGTTGAGAACCAAGCCTGCTCACTTTACCAGGAAGGATTTCAAGAATCAGCTGTTCTTCAGTAATAAAAGAGGCTGTCAACAATCTGGAGCAGTATTTGCATATGCACAAACATGAACCCCAGGACACCTCCAGGATCCGAGCTGCTTTCAGTCCCCTTCTTGGACAGGCAGGAGCACAGGGAGAGCACATCCCTGGCCCTGGCATGTGCTTTGGGAACTCCCTGCTTGTCTAAAAAAAGTGACCTAGCAACCTTCCCCAAATGCCAGAGCAAATCCCTGGGAGAGCTGGGAACACCAGGAGGGTAGTCCTGGGCCTGGTGCAGGACATGGAGCAAGGCCAGGTTTAAATTAAACCGCTCCCTGAGGAAGAGCATAGGGAGGCTGGGCATGTGGGCCTGGCCACGGCTGGGGTGGTTGGCAGGACAGCCATGCTCCCAAACTGCTGCTGCTTCAGGACTAATCCCACCCAGAAGAATGAGGTTTCCCCTGCGGCTCGGCTGCTGTCCCCCTCTCCTCCACTCTCTCTGGCCACACATAATAGACCGAAGAGCAATTCCAGTGCAGCACACAGAAGCATGTGAAGAGCAATAACTTTCAATTAATGTCTACTTCAGGCAAAAGAAAGGAGAAAGAGTGCTTAAATTTAAAGGGATCAAATGCTTTGTCAGCGGTTGAGAAACTATTTTAGCACTAAGGAACAACCCCTTAACTACATTGCTCTGTCTGTGCTCTGCACTTGAACTGCGTTAACATTCCTGGCTAATGACTTCCCTACCACCTGAATCACAACCTTTAAGTGAGGCTTAAGGGCTGGGAAACCGGCTCTGCACCATCTCCAGCTCCTCACTCACATTACAGCTAGGATTTCTGAGCTCACCTTTGCTCTACTGCAAGCAGTACCGTTTTCTTGCATTACCCCATGCCCATACCCACACAAACTGTGGGGATCTAAACTCCCCCAAAGTCAAATTGCTTTAAAATGCAAAAGACGGGCAACTTTACCCTGTAGCAAAGAAGCAAACATTTATACATAAAACCAGAGGCTGTGGAGACAATTATTTTGTATTCCTGTGACTCGCAGGAACGTCACCAGCAGCTGATGCGAGTTCTCCCAGCTTTGGGTGAGTTTTGACCTGGGCCCAACCCCTGTGGCTGTCAGCTGGATTTCCACTCCCTGCCCACACTCACCTTGGCTGTGACCGGAGCTCTGTGTAAGCGCGTTAGTGATGTTGGGAAGCTCGTTACCATAATTGCCATCTTCCAGGGGACAGACGTCCATCTCGCCCCACTTGCGCAGCTGCCGGAGCCAGCAGGATTTCTCTTCCAGCTTGCAGTGCGGGTTTAAGACCACGCACACCCACAGCGCCCCTAAACAAAGCCAAGAAATCACAGAGGTGCCACCACCATGTGTGCAGGGCAAAACTCTCCGGCTGCCGCACTCACCCCGAGAGTCTGCAAGGTTCCATCGAGATTTGTAAACTCATTTCAGCACAATGCCCGGACCCAAGAGGGGGATTTACACAGCTTTTAAATAAGAAGGAAATTAACTCTATCCCAGCTGAAACCAGGACAAAGTAAAACTCCTCCGTAATGAAGCAAAATTATAATCTCATGAGATGGGGGACAGTGGGGAGGAGGGAAGGAGAGAGCGGCTGTGTATGAATTTGTGAGTGCTTCTGTCTGCCAGGACAAATCTAGTGTTTGAACTACACATCAAAGCATGCTTAAAAACACCCTGGCAAGCTGCAGAGTCTGTATCTCCAAAGACTAACCTGATTTTGATCCTACCCACGTTCCAAGCGCTTTAAAACCCGCTCTGAATGCTATTTCATCTGCCATTGTTCTTCAGGCCATTTGCATTCAACTATTTAAAAAGGAGATTTGGTGTATTTTTTTTTTCTCCCTTCTTTCTTTTTCAATCCCTAGTAGCCCCCAGCTTGCAGAGGAACTAGCAGAGGAACCTGGAGCTTGGCTTGATGTCTCGCAGGCAAGAGCCCTCCCTGATGCGGGTCCCCCGGATCTCACAAGCCAAGTTGCTCACCAGCAGGACACCCACAATGACACCCTCTGGGCCAACCATGGGACCTCACATGATGCTGATGATGCTGTCTGCTGTGTGAGAGGCAAAACCAGGACCGAGGACATCTGTCATCATTAAGATCCAGCTCATCCTTTCATAAAACAGGGCCGATGCTGGTGCTGCTAACTGAGCCTTGCAGACTATTCTGGGTCACTCACTGCTCCGATAAGGGCTAGAGCAATCTAAGTAAGTGCAAACCCATGAATTCTTCTCTAGCTAATTCAATTTCTACCCGAATTTCCCTGCAAGGCTGCCAGGGTGCAGCATGTCCCCTCCCTTGGGGGTGGGATGGCTGTGGGCTGCCACAGCTGCAATGTGAGGTGTCCCCAGGGATCCCCTTGGGCTGAGCAGCTCTTGCTGCTCCTCTCTCTGCCCATATCAAATCCTATCACACACGTAGGACAGCTCAGCTTCCTGCAGAAACACCTTCCCTGCCTCTCCTCTAAGGGCTCAGCAGAGACCTGGAGCACCTTCCTTCTCCCTGCCCAGCCTACTGCTATCCCTCACCTCTCCATCACTCCAGAACCAAAGATCCCATCCCAAAGGGACAGCCAGTGGCACGACATCACCCAACATGCCTCCACTGCACAACAACGAGATTCCTCCACAAGTCCAAACCACCTCCCTCATTGGCTGTGTCTTGAGCAGCAGCTCCCCAGCTGCACAGCCCTGCCATTGAGCCAAACAGCCCCAAGCAAGGCTGCAGATCCGACAGGAGCCAGAGCAGCTGGTCCCTCTGCCAGACAACGCAAGGCAAACCCAGGCTGAGCAGCGATGTCCTGGCCCTGGCTCCACTCTGGTGCCTCCACTCCTGTGCATTACAGCAGAGCTTTGGTGGTGCTTTTAGGGTCCATGTCCCCAGACCAATCCTTTTCCAGTTGGAACTTGTGGACACGTCTGGTTCAAAACATTAGTAAGGCACGGAGGCTGTGCATGTCTGGCGCCTTGGAGCCGCCTGGCTCGTCAGGAGAGACATCACCGTGTCACAACGCAGATGGTGGCAGCAGCATCACGTCCAGGAATGGGCACGGAAAAGCAATTGCAGGCATGAGCATCAGCAAATGTCCAAAGCAGCCCTTGCCGGTTCAGCTCAATCTCTGCTCCCAGGAAAACCCACCAACACCTCACTTCTTTCTGATGAACAGGGGGGATTAAGATTTTTGAGCAGCAACACCAGCAATTAATTAACATGTAAAAGAGGTACCTCCTTAGGGGCCCATCCTTACCAGAGTAGGTCTATGTCATTCACTCCCAGGCTCCTGCAGGCTCCATGGGGGATATTTAGACATGGTATATTTTTAAAAATCAGCTCTCCGCTCCAGAAAATGAGTCTTCCTTAAGGAAGGGATAGAACTTCCCACCTCCTCTGGCAGCCATGAGATAAAAGCTGCACTCCACTCTGGGTGTTGGGCATTCCCTTCCCTGTCAGTGCTCCCGCCTGTTGTCATTCCTCTTCTTCGCCCACTTCGGGGGTGCTTGTGTGAAAAGCAGCCCCGGGCAGTTTCAACTCACGCCTCTGAGGGTGCACAGAGCTTGGCTGACAGGCAGTAACAAGGCTTGCTGCTCCAGCTTCACCGCCCCCAGGAATGGGACACACTCGCTGGATTTTTGGCTCCCACAGCTCTGCTAATATGCGTTCCTCGGAAGCCTCATGACTTTGCTGCCTATTTTTGAGAGCCCTCTGAGGCATCCTTTGCATGCCAAAACATTATGCCCCTGGGCTCTCCTGCAGAAAGAACGATGTGCTTGGGAGGTGGGAACCAGGCGGGAAGTAAGATTTACATCTGTCTCGATCATGATAATTATCTGGGAGATATAATAGAGTGGTTTTCTGAGCCCTGTGGTCAAGTGCCATCAGCTGACAGCACAAGTGACTCCTGTCCTTAGCCGAAATGCCACATCAGGTCAGACTCCGTGTCTCTTCACATGCTGCAGAAACCTTCATCTGAACTTTCTGATAGCAGGAGGTTAAGTGAGGAACAAAGCGGCAGATCACGATTAAGCTAAGCCTCTAAACAAAAATGCTTTTTGATGACGGGGCTGGGTGCAGGGACAGGGGGGTCAGAGCCTTCCCAGCCCAGTGGTCCTGGCTGCTGGCCCCAGAGAAGACAGGCATTGCGATCCCGCGCCCAAGTTTCCCAACCATCAAAGAAATTCTCCCGTTTCCCACAGGGTCGCTCCCCGGCTTAATCTGCTGAAATTCCCCACTGTAAACAAGTGGCCGAGATAAATAAACCCGTCTCCAGGCAGATTAAGGTCAGGCTGCACTTCAGCTGGTTTTTCGTCTATTTTTTGTAATTAGGCTTTAATCGTAAGTACTAATGCCAGGGCAAATACTCCCACGCTGCTGAGCTCTCCATCCAGCAGGTCCTTCCTTTGGCTCCCCAGCAGACGGGGCAATAGAGGTTCAATTGGCAGCACATGCACAGCAAAGGATCCTGCTTTTATTTTCATTTTCATTTCTTTTATAACTCTGAAATCCTGCAAAATCCTTTACATTTTTCCCAGCATAAATCCACAATCTTCTTTAAGGCTGATCTTCTTCCAATCCCACGCAAGTCTGTGATGCAGTCTTTGCTAAAATCGATGATTAATTATTAAACACGTGCCCAAAATAATTTTCATAAAGTCCATTTTTTGCTTCTAAGTGGTGGAGGATTGTGGTCTGTGCCAGGGCTTCCCGTGGCAGCTGGCAACAGGCCCCTCATCCCTCCCTTCAGCAGTAATGCTAACACTGGCAGCTTCGGCATCCACAGCCCACAGGCACTGAGTGGGATGTGGTGCTTCCACTGTCCCAGGAGCCCTGGCTACTGTTACCTGCCCAGAGATGGTTTAGGACACCTCTCTGCATCCCTGATATCTGAACACCCCACATTGGTGAACACCCCCAGCTCACAGCAGCTCTGGTCTCTCTGTGTGTCCACACCTCCTTCAGAGATATACTCTGCTCCTACAGTAAACACTGCCCAAGGCCAAACACAAAAGGCTTCTGTCAAATGAGGGAATAATCCCTGCTTTGAGTACCGTCCATGCCCATCCTGGAGCTGCTTCTTGGAACATCACCGTGTCCTCTACAGGAGCTTCTCTTCAGCATGGAGATGCCCAGACCCTCACGTGTGACATGCCTACGCCAGGCGAGCTGCTCTGACGCGTGTTGGCTGGCACCACGCTTCCCCTGCTGTCACGTTGATCCAGCACTGGTAGGGTCCTGACATTACCCAGCCACTTTGCCATCTGCCAACAGGGACGTGCCTCCCACTCTGCCGACCAAACCTGCGTGCACCAACCTGGTCCTCGTACAGTTAAGCCAGGACTGAAACTCAACCACTCTCCCCTCGCCTGTGCAGGAGGGGAGGGAAGGCTCTCGGCTTGGACAGCAGCTTGGAAATATGGCCAAATAATCTGTAATTTTAAGCAAATTGCTTCCTGTGTCCAGGCCTGCCCACACACCCATCCATTCATATACCACTAATGTGTTTGCTTTCTTCCATGTGGAAATTCTGGCTTGGTGGACTTGGCCACCTCTCCAGGATCCTTGCATATCCAATTGTCTAGCTGCAGCATCCCAAAATCCTGGAAATATCTTCTTGGCAAGCAAGCACAGATGAGCTCTCCAGAGCTGGTGTGGTTATTTCCATCCAGGAAACTTCATACAGAAACAAGACATCCCACCCCTGCCCAGATCTTGTCTGCATAGTTTGGCCAGAGTTCCCAGCCTCATTTCTATTTGCATTTGTTGGGCACTTGGTAGGTGGGTATGCGATTCCCAGCTGCAGCCTCAGATGTTCCAGATCCCAGACCATCCTAATCCTTCCTCCAGCTCTACCATATCCCTTTGGTACAGCCCATCAGCCCTTGCACATCACCTACCAGCAGGTTGCAGAGGAGCTCAAACTCACTCATCAAACTATAGCTCAAGTCAAACCATTCACCCAAGATCCTGTATGTCCAGGAGAGCCCAGAACTGCACGGTTAACTTCACCACACAGCCCTACTCCCCAAGCCCACATCATCTAAATGTTTTATTCTAATGATATTACAGTGTCAGCCAGCTGAACTGGTGTCTGAGGTGCTTAGCTAGAATTACCCAGAACTGTATTTCCCTCACAGCAGGCTGTGTGCTGTCCATCCTGCCCCACTCCCCCTGGAAACGTGCACCAGGGGCTCACCAGCCCTGTGTCCTCCCTCACAAAGGCTTTGGAGCAGCTCACCAAACACCAGGCTGCTGGAAGCATGGAACCAGCAACACAGAGCACACCCATCACCCTTGGTCCCTTTGCAGGAGAGGGGCAGATTTAAGATTTTGAACTGTGTGGTTTGGGCCTGATCCAGCTGTCTCACAGCGACCCCTCCAACAGGGGATACAGAAAGGTCCTGGCATGTCTCAGGATCTCTGTTCCCAAAAAAGAGCCCCATAGAGCCTCTGTAATGATGTCCATTGGCCCAGCAGCCCAGGTAACTCTGCTCCTCTCTGCAAGGCAGTTGACCCTTACCCAGCTCATCCCAGAGCTGCCGGCACTTCTCTGTTATGCCTGTGCCCTGCTGCCTCCAGAGAGAGAGCCGAGGATCAGCCATGAACTGCTCTGTTATCAACGTCAGCATCCTGGCCCCGTTGGAGTCCCTCATGCGCAGCATTTCCCGGACCTGGAAAGGACAAAGAGAAAGTCTGGGGTGAGACAAGCCATGGTCCCTCAAAGGAATTTAAGACACGTTCACCTGGTGGGCAACCCACAACTCCCTCAGCCTGAGGGTCCAGACTGTAAATACATACATACATACATGTATGTGCACGTGTGTGTGTATAACCTATAGTCACACACTGTAACCCTCATGCAATGGCTGTGATGAGGTTGCTTGGAGCCCAGCTGAGTAGCAGTCACAGCCAGACTGTGAAGGAGACTGAGACTAAGAAAAAAAATAAAGCAAAGCCCTTCTGTAAAGAAAGAGGCTGGTGAGATCTGTGGGTTATGGTCCCACCTTCCCATTGTCTTGGTAGGCTCTGCAGGGTTGGCTTTTACCCCACTGTGCTGAAAGGGAGATGGGGGAATGTCCTTCCTTGCACAGGGATCTCGGTATTCATGGGAGGAAGGGACCTGCCAGGACAGCAGGTGAGACAATCCAGGCCTGACCCAGAGCCCAGATTACAACTGCCTGCTCCGCGACGGGGCGAGAAGGCACTGGAGCAGAGATTCCCAGCTGTGATGGGCACCCTGCCAGGACAGCCAGCGAGTGCCAGCTACGTGACACGCTGAGCAGAGATGGGAAAGAGCAGCCGGCTTCTCACCTTGGCAAACATGGAGTTGAGCTGCTTCCCCGAGCCGTAGTACCCTCCCTGAGATAGGAACAGCTTCACCTGCTCTCGGACCTGCTCCTCGTCCAAGTGCCAGCAGTTCTCGTCATCGATGCTGGCCCCAGCAGTGGGGTCAGGAGCGCCTGAGAGGATGGGGGGAGAAGAGAGACAACCATGTTTATGGCAGCAGGGTCAGCAGTCCCACTAGCAAGGAGTAGACCTATTTTATTTATTTAATATGTCCTATTTCGTATAATTATTATTATTTTATTAGGGACTCGCCTTTACTTTATCAGCTCAGGTGACAGAAAACCAACTTGATTCCTCGGCAGTGAGCCAAACTGGCAGCACTGCTATCCTAACACAGTGGTGGCAGCAGCCATCAGGAGGGATCCTTGACCACAGGGCTAATGCTTGCATGGCCCCTCACCCTCTGCACCCCATGTGAAATGAGGCTGAGGCAGATCAGGGACCTGCCTTCCTCCAAAGCCCCAGGAGTGCAGGCAGCACAGCTGCAGAGCCCGGAGCACTCTGCGGCTCCAGGGATTGCCCAGCGTGCTCCTGCTCCACATCACTGGTTTGTTAAAAAGCATCAGTAAAGCTCCAATTCCTGCAAGCCCTTCCCCATGTCTGGAACAGCCTAACAAAGGTACTACTGCACTTGGGCTCCAGAGCCCTGGGTTAAACACCTGGTCCTGCCCCTCACTTGCTTTAGAACAGGGGACAAGTCCCTGGGCATCAATGTACCTGCCTGAGAGAGACCCTCCACAGGAAAGAACAAAGGCTCAATAATCCTTCAAAGAGCAAACTGTGACCAGAGCAGGGCCTTTGGCAGGCACACATATGCATTCACGGGCTGTATTTCATCTTCCAGAGAACAAAAGAAAGAAACAAAAAGAAATCCCACAATTGATTTAAACAAGTTGGACCACATTTCCCTTACCTTGCCCCTTTTGACTCCCATTTTCCTGCTCAAGCACTACCCTATGTCCCAGCCATGGGTTCCAGAATTCACAGGACAGGCAGCAGCACACCTCCAGTGAGCAGCCACGAGCACAAAATGGAACAGAAACTTGGATTTTCAGCTGTCTGCTTTTGGGTCCTGCTCTACAGAAACTCCTTAGGGAAAATCAGTACCAAGGAGGGATTGCTGCAGCTGAAGGATGCTCCACTCCACTTGGGTCTGCTTCTCCTATCTCCCTCTCAAAAGAGGAAGAGGGTCAGCACAGGAACAGCAGGTGCTGCATGAGGAGCCATGGGATGCTGTAGCTGACACGTTCCCAATAAAATCGTCATGACGTCTTTTCCAAAACTGGGATCTGGTTGGGGAGCAGACATCACTTTCCTACAGAGACAGCCTAGGACACTGTGCACATCCCAGCCTTGCGTGCTGCTGAACCAGGAGCTGAAACACAATTCATTAAAACTGCACTCCAGGATGCCTGTTCAGCAGGGCAAGTGTCTTTCCCTGGCTTGTAAGCAAGACAACATCAACCTCGGGGTTCTCCAGCAAAGGCTGAGAACACTCCTGACCCACTAAGATACACTTATTTGTATTTAATGTCCTTTACAAAATTAGTTTAATTTCTGCTAACAGTCACCGCCTGAGAGAAGTTTCAGCAAGCTCTAGGCATGCTGAAGGGACAGGATGCTGCTGTTCCCTCTGCAGAATAATTTGTAGTCAACACAACCACATAATTGGGACGAAAGCTGAAGCAGCAGGAAGGAAATCACAGTTCTTGGATAAGCCTAAGGACTTTTGCCACACATGCCCTGATCCTGATCCCACTCCCCTGCCATATAGCCCTGGAGAAGCACTTAAACCCTGAGCCCCAGCAAGGGGTGAGTCCTGCTCAGTGCACCTTCAGAGTCAGCTCAGAGTCCTGCCATAAGCCACAGGGACAATCACAGCCAGGGACAGGGACAGTCCATGGCGGCCCTCTGAGCTTTTCTGTGCCTTTTCCTTCCCTCCCCCAGCCTCATCCTTATCTCGCAGATAAAGAGCAGACAAGCCAGTGATTATCCCCTATCAGGAACCGATGACTAATCTGTCTACCATGAGCGCTTATCCGGCCCCATCGTTAGGTATCCCAGACGCTTGCACTCTTAATATCCTCCTCCCCACCACCCTGCCCGCCACTCCCAGCTGCAGCAGAGCAGAGCAGCCTCTATAGGGTCACCTGTCTGCATCTACAGGCACCAGGAGAGCACGGGTCACCAGCCTGGGGTGACCCATCCCACCAAAGCTCAGCTCATCCCTCACCGTGGCCATGGCCGCTGCGACAGATCAAGGAGGAGGAGGTCACAAAATGCAAAAAGTAGGTTCATTTTTTTGGGGGGTTCCCAGGGCTATCCCTCGGTAGCTGCTGCTCACACGTAGCGTTAGCGACGGAAAGCCCGAGCAGCAAGGAAGGGAGCGTGCAGCTAAATAAAACCTCCTCCTCCCACGCAACACATTGAGCACTTCGCACGTTGGGGTTCGGGCCGCAGCCAAATTAGCAACGCGCCTCCTGCGCCTCCAAATAAAGCCCAAAATTTGCTTGTCAATGTATTTTTCTCTCCTACAAAAGATTCAGAGAGAGGGCTGTAATAGCAAATTCCCACACGTGCAGCACAACCCGGCAGATAACGGGCTGCCCAATTACGCTGGGGAGCTGGATAAACATTTAAGAGCAAACAACGGGATTTGTGCTGGGTTTAAATATTAATGGTAGGATTTGTCCACTTCCCCTTGCCAACGTTCACACCGTGGGGGCTTCGGCAGCGGCATGCCGTGACGCAGCTGATGAGTGATTCCATGTCTCAGCTCCAAAGGAGCTGGGAACGGCATGTAAAACAGCCCAGCGCCTGCATAACACATTTCTCATATAGCAGCATTCGTGCTCCAAAGAGCCCTGTTTCAGATGTGCTGGATCTTGGTCCTGCCGGATTCAGATTTAAGGAAACACCATGGCACATCTTGAGTGGAAAGAGCGTTTCACCAGCCCGTTTACACACTGGCTGTAGAAACTGAGATAAAAATGCAATCCATCACATCCCAAGCTGGCTCCCCCCCTCACTGGGAGCTCAGGGGTTTAACTGTTTGACAGCCAAGTAAGACTTGGCAAATACAACGACCGAGAAAAAAGGACTGGAAAAATCTACAAATTAGAAAACAGAGTGAAACCAGGCATGGAAAATTCAACTCCTTGCTCAGAAATTAGCTGCCCAACATGAAGAAAACAAAAAAGGAGCTCCTGGACAGGGAAGCTGCAGCTTCCAGGTCTTGAGGAGGCAGTAGGACCTTGTGGGTCATGCCAAAGCATTGGCACATCCCAAACCCAAGCTCCTGAACCCAAGAAGGGGACATACATCAGCTGAGCAGTGTGGAAAGCACTCCCAGAACATCTGACTTGAAGCAGGATTGATGATACACAGAAAAAGGGATGAGTATTATTTTTAACCATTACCTGGAGCTGATAAAGTGATGCTAAAAGCCACCCGGCGATAAAGGTGGCTGCTCCAGCATCTCCCTTACAGTCATTCCACCCGACTGTGCCCAGCACCCATCCCTGGTTTGGGGCCTGGCTGTGCCAGCCCCGGGGTCACTGGTGCCTGGAGCAGGGCTGGCCGTCGTGATGGCCATTCACAAGGGCCATCTCATGACTGCACATGGTGGTGTTGCTGAATGCCTCTGGGCTCCTCTCTGGCGTCCAGAGAGAAAACAGATGTGAAGGATCAGCTCAGGGCAGGGGGTGGGGAGGACATGGACAAATAAGCAAACAGCAGAAAACCTTGAAGAGAAAATAACCAGGCACTAGAAAGGAAATCAACTCAAACAAGGGATTAAAAATAGCAGCAAAGCAAAGAATCCAGCTCTGCCAAGACTCCTGGTTTGTTTTCAAGTGGAGGCAAGTCAGAGGGAACTGCCAGAACAGCCTGAAGATTCACATACACCTGACATCAACGGGGCAAGGGAATCCAGACTGGCTCCCAGCATGGTGGACAGGAGCAATGTGGTCCAGCTGGTAGCAGTATCTGGTGCAGGAGACTTTGGAAGCTGCTTGTCAAGCACCACTCTGGAGTCCTTTGGCAACCCCAGTCACTCTGCCAGACAAGGGGAAGAGCTGCCTTTCTCTCCAGCACCCAGGTGTGTTTTTTCCCTTTAATCCACAACAGCTCAGCAAAAGGAACACAAATGCCCTGGAGATCTGACCTTCTCCTCCTCCCCTGCAGGAAGGCAGAATTTCAAGTAGATTTACTGGCGCTGCCCTCCAGACGCTGTCTCGAGATGACCTGAAAGTCAAAGAGCGCCCGAGGACTCTTCAAACATTGGCCTTGGCTCGGTGAGACAGGACAGGCAGGGACTTCCTGCACACTGACCTGGCAGCCAACTTGCTGAGCACAAGGAGCAAGATGGAACTTATTATTAGTATTAGCCCAGGAGTTGAAGTAAAGCTCAAGGCAGTCAAGAATGCATGTGGGACAAAAGGGAATGGATGAGGCACCAGGCTTCTTATGGCTTTGGCATAAGATCTGGTTTTCCCATGCCAAAGCCTGAGGGACCCTTTAAGGGTTTTCCCAAACTCTTCCCCAAGGAAGCTCCCAAAACCCTGCAGGACCACGGAGGCCCCTTGGTGATTCCCATGGCTTGTCCTCAGACGGAGTTGCCCCTGCACCTTGTGACAGCAGGGGCTTTGTGGCTTTTCTCACTTCTGGTTGAGAAGAGCATCCAAAGCACTTTGATGGCATCAGCTGAGCACCACAGATAGCTGTCATCCACTGGCATTTCCATGAGCCAGAGAGAGCCCCCCAGCCACAACATCTGGGCTGAGGGCAGCAGCACTCTCTGCCACGTACACATGCTGCCCAAGCTGGGTGAGTTACAGAGCTGCAAACATAGGGTCTGCCAAAATCTGCTCCTTATGCAAGGAAAGGGGAGAATTCATAAATGATGCATGAAGGATACCTCTAAGCCCCGAATGTTCTGGGCCCAGAGGCACTGTCCCATCTTTAAGTTCTCAGAAGAGCAGAGGGAACAGGGTGCCAAGGTGGCTACCACCAGATGATCCTCACTCCCTTGGAGTCCTAGCTGTTGCATCCAAGCTTTCCAGCTGCAGCTTCTGGCTGCCCCCAGAATTCTACCCACCAGGAGAGACCAAGCAGTCACGAGCCACTTTTGCTGGCACAGTGACATCCCTGCACTGTGCCAGGCAGCCACACTGCTGGCTTTGTCCCCATGGGGAGGAGCACTGACACCCACCCTGGTCTCCTCCTTCCAGCTGCCACTCCAGACGCCAAGCGTGGAGGTGCCAGACACGCAGGATGCTCTCGCTGGCACACGCTGCCCTTTGCAGCCAAGCCACAGGAGCAGAAACGTGACCCACTTCAGCAGGCGGAGGTCAAGTGGGGAGCAGGCAGGCACACCTAAGCTCTGCTTGGACTGAATCCTTCGGGAACACGCAAGTGCCTTGGCCGTGCTCCAAGACTCCATCATTACTGGATAGTTTGCATTTCCTTCTAGGAAGACAGCCGGGAAGATCGGCACGCGGTGCACAGCCCGCGGCTACAGACTCCTGCAAGGAACAAAGCTCCAGTGCCTGGAGCTGAGCGAGCCAGACAATGGCCAGTAATTTTCTCTGCCATTCAGGCTCTGCAGGAGGAGAAGGAGCATCCCTGGAAGCCTTATTTTACAAAACCAGACAACCCCCTTGCACAAGAGGCATTCCCCAGCCAGCCTGGTGCAAAATCAGTTCCTCGATCCTACATGCTCACCATATAAACAAAGAAAGAGGAATCATTTGGGTGACCAGAGACAGATAAGGAAGATCTAATGCTGGTGTGAAGCTCAACAGACCTCTCCTCAAAAGGAGAGCCAGGGAAAAAAAAGGATTTCCGCAGAGAACATTCTTGCTCCAGGGTGCAAAAATAACTTCAGGTGTCCAATGGACACAGTGGGTGACTGCTTGCACTGGAGAGGCTGGCCTGCCAAAAGCCACCTTGGCCCCAGCCCCAAGGCTGGGGCATGATCCCAAAGGACTGAAATGCACATGGTCAAGAAATGCACATAAAGCTCTACATAGAGCACAGCTTGAAGAATTACAAATCCCAGGATCAACGACCCTCTACAAATGCATGATCCACAGCTGAGAAGGGCAAGAAGGGGGACAAATTTGGATCCACTTTACCTGGAGAGCCCAGAATTCCTCTCCCACAAACAGACCTCCACGGCTGCAGCCCTTCCTCACCCTGGGGTCAAGCAGTGTAGTTAGTTGGTTGCACTGTGGCTGCGCTTCTGGCAGGACCAGGATCGCAGAACTTGCAACACTGTCCAGGATCGAGAATCAAAGCACTGGACAGCATCACTGTGACCTTGAATGTGAGGGATTTGGAGCCTTCCTTTTCACAGGATCCAACATTTCTGAGTTATAGATCACCTTAAGATCATGTCATCATACAAAGGCTGATCTGCATCCACTCCCAGGGTGAGACAACGCTGTTCTCCTGCATCCAGAGGTGTTTATTCACCTGTGACCAGCCAGGCAGCCACATGAGTGACAGATAGGTGCCACCCTCTGTGAGGTGACCATGCCTGTTGGTTCAAAATCGCACGCTGGAGTGTGTAAATTTGCACAAGTTTGAAGGGAGTGAGAATTTTTCCCTTTTTTTTTTTTTAACCACTTGTAAAAACAAGAAGCAGATATTGAACTGGAGCCAACATCTGTATCTTTGTAAGACTCTCAATCACCAGCCTTTTGCTGACTCTAGAGCAATAAATATTCAGCGCCTTAAAAGCTTTACTTCAATCTGCTTAGGAGAAAGCAGCCTCAAACAATGGCCAAGAAGGGATCTTGCCCAGCCTCAGCTTCAGTAGATCAGTTCAGAGAGGGAATGGTCCTCAGCAGACCCGTGCAGCATCACAGCTACTCATTCTTTCACAGTGCCAAAAATTGAAGGGCCCCCCACCCCGCAAAAGCCAGTTACTTAGAGCACAACCACCCATGCAGCAGATGTGGCCCAGCACAGGAGACAAAGGCCTCTCCCAAGGTAGGAACAGGAACGACGAGATAGAGAGAGATGAACACATCTGAGATCAGAGCTGCCATCACCCCCATGGTGACGGTGAACCTCTGGCCTTATTTCTCTACATGTGGATTCAACTAGTTCAGATGGTATTTTAGGCTGCATATGGGGCTTTTCATCTTCAGAACACTTAACAGGCACGTGTTAATCCCTGCAACGCCCTTCCGTGGCAGATAAGTGTTTATTATCTCTGCTCTACAGCTGGTGGGACTGGCACGGTAGGGAGCAGCTCATTGTTGCAGACCCTGGGCAACACCTCAGCTCCCGGGCTCCTTGAAAAGACACAGCAGGAGATCCCCAAGAGCCTGGGCCACATCCTGGGCCAGTGGAGCAGGGCTGCGCTGGACTGGGCACTGTCCCCCAGATTTCCACGGGAGGAAGTCAAAAGCATCTTCCAAAGACAAAGCCCCAGGACACATCTCCGCTGCCTTTGTGCAGCAGGTAAGAACAGCGTCGCTCATTTATTATGGGCAAATTAATGCCCATGGAGATTAAAGCTTTATCTCCCACCAGCTCAGCCACATCTGACTTAGTGCAGAGCTCAGGCTGACACCGTGTCCTCACGTGCTGGGGGAGCCACATTCCCACAGCACCTCCCGCTCCACAGGGTCCCAGCACCACATCCTTGGCTTCTCCAGTCTACTCTGAGCGGTGCCTTGTGCACCACCAGCCTGTCAGCTCTGCCTGTTGAAGCCCAAGTTGGACAGATAAACACATGAAGAAGAGCACGGGGCAAGATGGGGACACCCCAATCACATGGTCCCAACACCCATGCATTAACACCAGCATGACACTGCCAGCTCTCTCTGTGCAGCAAAAGACAAATGTAAAATGAAGGACATCACCATGAGCACCCAAAGCACCACCCCAGCCCCAAACACAGAGTCAGGGCCAGACAGAGAGGAGGGAGGAATTACCATGCACTTGGTTGATCTCGGAGTTGGATGACAGGATCTCATCAGCCAACTTTTGGGCGGTGGGCAGCACCTCGGTGTGGTGTGCTGTGATCAAATACTGAACAAACTTCTGGAGCTGGTCCCTGTTCATCTGGAAAAGGGTCTCTGAGATGGGAAGACGGAGTTTGACCTGGTCTGGTTTGCGGATCCTGTACAGTGAAAGCGCCACGACGTGAGCGCAGTAAAAAATGTCCTTGTTCCCACAGCCGCACGTCACGGAGGTGATTTTGCAGCGGTCGAAGCTGATGGCCACCTTGTAGGTCATCTCTGGTTCCGTGGCAGTCGCTGGCTCCGTTACTGTTCCGCTGAGGTGGAACCCTAGAGAGGGAAAGAAGAAGAGAGAAAGGTCAGGTTAGCTTTCCTCTGACCACAACCACCCATGCCCGGTCTGGAAAGAAGGAAAGCCAAGGCTGCTTCATATACCAAGAAGTGCAGCACCCAGCACAGCCCATCCCTGTGGCTTACACCCAGCAACACCCAGCCCGTGTATACAAACACACTTCTGCACCAGCACACACACACAGCCAGACTCATCGGTGAGTTTATTTAACAGCCAAACCCTCAGGGGAAGAGCGAAGCTGCTCAGTTCCCATTTGTTTAAGTATCTCAGACTGTTTCTCTCCTGGGAGTCATTTCCATCCACGCCTCCCTCTTGCTGAATTTGCAACTCACATGAGTGAGGGCTGGTAGAAAAAGACCACATTTGCTTTTCTTTGATGAGGCAGACAAAAAAAACCCACAAACTAAATGCAAAGCAATTCCAGCTTTGGTCTCTCAGCCAGGTAGAGCGCTCCAGGGCACGGTCACAGCTCTAAGCTCTTCCACACATTGGAAATAAAGAGCAGGGACAGGAGCTATGCACAGTTCAAACCACAGCTGGGGGGAAAAACATCCTCTTGAGTTCCACAAACCTTTCACACCAATGTTCCAATGCTCCTGACAGTTCCCACCATGCAGAAAGAGGGTGCGGTGCCTTCAGGCACAAAGTGTGAAAAAAAGCCCCAGTAAGTCCCAAATGCAGGTGAGGAACATGAAATGGGCTCAGAAAGTCCCTTGGATCCAAAGAAAGATGCATGTACCAAGCAAGTGAGGGACCAAGTCAGTGAGATAAGACTGATGGATGCCTATCAACCTCACTTTGAACGGGAGCCTCAGGGAGTCCTTCTCACAATCCAACTGCTGAGTGTGTCCAACACCAACGCTCTACTTGCCCAGCCACCTGAAAAAGGGATATCTTTATTTCTCACCCTCATCTGCCTTGTTCCTCCAAGAGAGTGAGGCTGCACCAGGAGGTTAATTAACATGGCCAGGGCAATCCCACATCCCCATGTCAGAACGTGGTGCGGGACCTGGCACCCCACACCGCCCATCTCAGCCATCCTCCCTGAGGAGGATGCTCACTTTTCTTCATGCCACTGCAATCTTATTAAGCCTGTGTATGTGCAGGTCCCTGCAGAGCCTGCCATCCCCTCGGAGAAGGCAGCAGATAGCTGAGAGCCCTACAATTAGCGACAGAAAAGGAGAAGGGGTGGGGGGTGAAGATTAAAATACATTAACTGCATCAAACCCTTGTGCGTTTGCCAGCTTTTACAAAGGCTTTCGGAGACAAATTCTACCAGAGGTTTTTAATAAATGGCATCAAAACCAGCTATTCACTGCCAGTCTCTTTAAAGCCACGCCAAAACCCACATTCAAATCTGATTAAGCGTCAAGGAGGTCTGCTTTTACTTTAGTGCCGGGGCGGGGGGAAAGCAGACCTGCTCTTCTGCCATCACCCAAAAGCCACCCCATGTGGCCAGCAGAGCAGCAGGGGAGGGATGGACAGCCCTGCACTTCCCTCCCCTCCCTGCTCGCAGGCTGCCGGAGCAGGAGCCTGGCTGTGGAGGTGCTCAGCGCCACGGGAGCAGCACGGCCAGGGGCTGACGAGCCTCCCCCTCCACACAAGCCCGTCCCCCGGCAGCCAAACTATATAAATCCAGAGGATAAACTCCAAAGTGTTTATGTTTTACCACTTCTCCGGTTTGCAATGCTTGGCAGGCGGCTCCGACTCACTGCCAGTTTCTCCCTAGTTTACTTTTTGAACAAGTTAAAGGGACTGGAAACCGCGTTCCTGAGCAAGTATGTATGTATATCCTCGTATGAATGCCTGCACACACATATATAGAACACTCTAGGACAAATTACTGGCCATAAACACTGCCTTGAAATGCTTACTTTAACAGGACCGTGGGCCAGACCCCACTTGGGGCTAACTGGCTGGAGAAACTCATTTAACCAAACGACCTGTTTCAGACAGGTATAAGTCTGAAAATGTATCAACTGTGATCTGATCCAACCTCTCAAGACAGAATATTTGTCCAGATACTTCTCAGACTATTCTCAGGCATCCCAAAAGCTGTGCTCGCCCATCTGCTGCAAAAGCTGGTCTTCACAACTCAGATCTGGTCTGCACATCAAACAGGACCATTCAGTATGTCAACAACTGCCAAGTTCATCTGGCACTTGAGCCTCAAGTCAAGTGTTGGTTTAGATTTTAGCTGTGGTGACAGCAGGTCTATTTAAGATAAACTAGGAGCTCTACAAAACATTTATCAAAAGTTGAGTCAAAAATTAAACATGGGGGGTGGAGGAGAGATGAGCTGGCAGGAACGGAGGTATTATTTGTGAATATTTCACTGATGTCAGGTCAGACTGCAGCTACCACACTGCAGCCAGATCTGTGTCCCAGCACCCAGAGCTGCTAAGCACCCGACCTCAGCAGTGATGGGTATCACTGTCCCAGAGAAGAGTGGCTAAAAGGTGGGTTTTGGTGGGGTTACTTCATCGTCCACTGAAGCACACACTCCTGCTCCACACAGAACACTGATGCTCTCACCAAAAAGCTTCAGGTAACCCTGGAGAAATACAGCTGTCACTGTGCTCTCCTCTCTGTTCATCTTGAAGCATCCTAGGAGCTGTGATACCAGCACTTCAGTAGAAAGAAACACAGCCCTCATCACTGACACAGGGTCTGGACAGCACTGAGAGCAAAGACATACTCTCCTCTCTGTCCTCCTGGTACATTTCAATTTAAGACATTCCTACAGCCCAGTGCTTATCTAGGACTTCATCTTCTGCTCTTAACATAAGCTAACTTGGTGTTTGATTTGCTGCCAGCAAAGTGACAGTGCCAAGGCTTGAAAACCATGGAAAAGAAATAATTAAATACCATCTTTGTAACTACAGACTCATTACGCCCCTCCAGAGTCTAGCTTTGTCCCAAGAACAACATCGCCTTTTCCCTGCCCCAGAACACCCTCTCCTACTTTTGCCACAGAAGCCTCCCAGTGGATGTCTCTTTGATCAAGGTTGTAAAAGGAGCTGAGTGTTCATAACTGCCCCAGAAAAAGCACAGAAAGGTGCCATGAATGTTCACGGGCACAGAGGGCATGATGAGCTCATCTCTTTCTAATCCCAGCCATCCAACCCATCAAATGGGGACAAAACACTGGAGCAAGAACCTTCCTTGTTTAACTGCCGCAGGACACTGCCGCACCTCTGATTTAAATTAAAACAGACCCTAGAATTGTTTTCCAGGAGTTTGTGAGCTCCACACTGGTGGGACTTGGCAGCACTCTCCTCTTCAGAGCTGATAAACCCTGCAGGTTGGGAGGAAGATGGATCCACAAACATCAACAACAACAAAAAAATCTTGGCTATAATTAGGACAACATTAACACCTCAACAGAAGCATCCTTCACCAAGATGGTGAATTCTTTGATTTCTAAACCTACTTGACCAAAAGGAGTTATGCAAACTCTTCTGTAAGAGCAAAGAGCCTTTCAATGGAACATCTTTAACCCAGATATCCACAGGCCAACCATTAAGAGAAACTACTAGAGCCTGTCCTGCAGTTCTAACCTACTACGAGGCCAGCTGCAAACCCTTGCTTTGTGTCCTCCAGCAAATCGCTGAAGATCAAGGAAACATTTAGGCTCATTACATTGAAATACCTGGAGTCTGGAGGCAGGCAGACCCGGAGATGGAAATTCAAACCCCCAAAACAAACAAAACCCAGGCACAGCCCCATCCCTTCTCATAACTGCAGCACCAACTCCTGCAAGAGAGATGAGGACTCCTCCACACCTACCACACTAGCTGGGAACCCAAGTGCTCAGCTCTGTTCCCTCTGGCAGTTGCTGCTCACAGCCATCCCTCAGATTTCACAGTGCAGCCCAGATACAAGTCACAGTTGTCATTTGCTAAGTTGTGCCGTTCGGAAAAAATGAGCTCTTTCTTCCCAGGCGTGGCAGTTGCCTGCCTTTCCTGGAGCATTTGCACAGTCCTGCAAGGGGTGGAAAGCACCACAGAGCTGCAGCCACCTGCAGGATCAAACCCTGAGGATGCTGCACTGGCGTTGCTGCGCGAGAGGATGGGGACCAGTAACACATGGGTAACGTGGGGAGCATTTCTTCATAGCACTGCGGTTCTTCTGTCACCTCCACAGGCTTTTCTCTGTCGTTGTGGAAACCTTGAAGCAGAGGAAGGAATAGCTCAGCAGAGGGAAACGTGCACCACATCTATGCCCTGAGCATGAACCGCTGGTGGGATATCCTGGACAGTGTACACAAAGAACTCACAACCACACCTGGCTGTCAAAACCTGCAGTAACCTCCTAGTACCTGAGGCTGATATTTTGGGCAGCCTGTGTTAGGAGCAATGTGATGGAAAGTCCATCCACACAGCTTCCTGAAGGCACCAGCCACATCCCCTTGCCTCATAGCCAGAGAGGGGTGGCTGTGGCAAACAGCAGCTTGGCTGCTCACTGCTCTTGTACTCCATGCTCAGCTCCCAGGATTCTCCACCTCTAGCCAGACTAAACCCCACTCCAAATCCGTGTTTGGGGAGCTCTATCTTCAGGCAGGCAGGAGCTCGGTGAAACCAAACGAGAACACATAGATGGATATTTATGGGGCTCAGCAGATGTAGACAAGTTAAACTGAAATTCTCGGTGCAAGTTGTATACACTAGGTTAACATGACCCAAATATATTTTTTTTTAAATTTCCAAACCACAGCGGAAAGTTATTTTAAACTAAAGTGATTCCAAGCTCTTTAGTGATTAAACAGACTGCAGCTCCAAGTCCTAGTGGAAAAACCATTTGTTTTTCCAGTGTGTGAAAGCCATAACTAGCAATGAATAATAATTGCCGCACCGAGTGTTATTTATAAGCCGTTCTCAGTCACATTTCCATCCCTCGAAACAGCAGCTTTCTAAACATGAACTTAAAATCGGTCAATATTTGTAATGTAGACAACACCCACGGGAGGAAGGTGCCGGTGTATTCGGGCGGTGGGAAGTGGAGGTTAGTAAAATCTCCCGAAGCTTTCCGGTTTCTAGATCAATTCCTCCAGCCGGCTGATGCTGACAATTGCTCAGTCCCTGACCTTGCAGTTGGAAAGGAGATGGGCTCATGAACTCATTTGCACATGACAATGCTCCAGCAAAGTGAATCATCTGCCTCCGATAGTAACGAGAGTACGGCGTGCCCCAGCCCTCCTGGGCTCCATTCAACCAGCACAGGGCTGGCCTTTTGTGCTGCCAGTGCAAGAAAGACTCTGCTGAAGATGTGTGCAATTAAACCCACTTTTCTTGTTGCTCTTTTGATTCAGCGGCTCAATGAGAGGCACCCTAGGCAGGTGTTGTCACACACAGATAAAATGTGCCTTTTCAGAGCACTGGCAGACAGAAAGAAAGAGGGTAAGGCTGAATCAATTGCCATTTCTCCCTTGCAAAATAGGGAATCCAGGCTTCCAGGGAGTCAATGAGCAGAGCTGCTATGAGTTTCCATCCTCCCTCCTCCCCAAAGCTATTCTGTTTTGTGACTGCAGGCAAAGGTGCTGCTGTTTAGACAGTCTTTGGCAGGGATGAAGAAAGCAGGCGATGGCTGGCCAGGAGGATGCTGCCCCAGCAGAGCACAGCCACGCTCCTGCTGCTAAAGGTTTTCCCCCTGCGGCCCTCCTCCCTGTCCCCACTATGCTCCTGTCCTTGCCCAATCATTCTCATCCTGGAAAAGCACCTCTACTTTCACAGAGCTAACAAAGACCATTAATATCACCATGCCCGCAGATGAGCTGCCGCAGGAGGAGCCGAAACAAAGGGATATGAATGAGTTGGAGAGTATGCACCATGTCTGCAAGGGTCCCCACACATACCTACGGCCTCGGGCACCAACTACCACAGGTTTAGGAGAAATACTCTTCTATCACCAATCCAGGTAGGCCAGGGAAGAAGTAAGAGCTGCAGCTGTAAACAGAGGAGATGCAATGGGGCTGTTTGTGCTGGAGGGAGCTGTAAGCTCCTCTGAGCAGCTGAGTAAGCTGAAGGGACGCTCTCTCTGCCATCTGCTCTGATCCCACAACACCTCCTGCAAATGAAGAGTCAATCCTCTGGTTTCTATCCCTGTTAACCTCTAATCAGCCAAGAGGACCAGCCTCTGCCTTGCTCTTTATCCGAGCCAGCTAATGCGTGAAGCACACCGTGCTTCCCATCTGCTCCAGCATTACTAGAGTTAAAGGACAAAGCCGTTTCCCTGTCCCGAGCATTCACTTACACAGATGCCCTTGTATTAACTCAATTTCTCAGTGATTTCCATTATTACCCTTACGAGATTTCTGCTGTTTGTTTATCTAGGAGCCTGAAATGGAGGTTCTTCCCCTCCCCCTACCTAGTTCAGGGGCTTGGCTGGCCCAAGGCCATGCTCCAGACAACCAGCCCCAATCTGTGACTTTACCCTAAAGTATTACAAAATGTTCTCCATTTTCTCCCCAGCCTGGAGAGCTCTTTGTTGCCCATACAATTTTTAAGAACCAGGCTATCTGGGTCTTTGTTGTCAGCCCCAAAGCCAAGACCATCCCTTCTAGCTCCACCTTCTATAATCTTCCAACATCTGCCCACAAATAGGTTTTTAATCTACCCAGATGTGCAACGTTTGAAGACGGTTTGGGCAAAAAAAGAAAAAAATACAACCAGTTTTAAAGCTTGGACTGATTTCCTCTGCTAAGGTGTAGCCTTGCAAGCTGAATTCCTCTGCTAGCAGGTCAGATCCAACTCAAACCAACCTAAATGATGGTTCTGAATCAAGAGAAAGGGCTTGAAGAGAGGATGAGTTCACAGCACCTTGCTTAAGGTGTGCTGTCCACGCAGTAACTATTGGCAAAATGCTGTCAAGTCTCTGCTCTTTACTGCTACAGTATAACTAACTTATAGCCATCCTGACTATATAGACTTTTCTTAAACAATCAGAAATGTGAGAAAGATGAAGATGTGCAGTACATCTTTTAGCAGAAGCAGTGAATGCAGCATCCCTACAGTCAAGGGTGAAAAAGCAATGCACTTCTGTGACCATCCCCGAAGCATCCAGCCCACTTCTCTCTGTGCTCACAAGTGGCTATATCCAAGCAAGGAGAACCATGGTTCCTTGTTACAGCTCAGGTGTTTGCCCAACAGATGCAGGGTTGTTTTCAAGCATGAAAGAAAATATCTACAGGGAGGAAATTCACTTTTGCTGCAGCTTCCGGGCTCATGCGTGCCATCAGTTGGAGCTGCCACAGAGCAAACCCAGCCCCGTGCTGTCACCACCTCGGCTGCCTCAAGGAAACTGCTGGGAGATGCCAGAACTCACACACGAGACTCAGATGGGGTCATCTCCTGACTTCAATGAAGCCAACCAGATTTCCAACAGCTGAGAGGCTGGCTTCTAGCACATAAAAGGGTTTTAATTAGGAACTGCCTCTTATCCCTTCATGCGAGTGTCACCATGATGGGATCACTGAACTTCATCACAGTCAAAAGCAAGCGAAGCAGTGCTCTTCCCTTCATCGCCTTTTTTATGTGGTGATTCACAGAGCTCTTAGCTCCACAAAAAAGTAATCCTAACCCTTAAAGCAAAGTGCTTCCTATGCCAGAGCCCTTAACCTGTTGCTCCTGGCTTAAGGGCTCCTTCCTGAGTTCCCTCTGCTTGTGGAAGAAGTTGATCCTGACCCATGGACATCCTTTTCTCTCGAGGTATCTGCTCTCCTTGCTGACCTGCTTTTCCAGGACATAACCTCCCTCCTGAATTGGCCGCTTTTCCAGCATTTAGCCTGAGGCTGGGGAACAGCTCTGGATTTTGTCTCCAAATATGCAAAGATAAATTGCATTCAATGTATATTTTACCATTTAAAGCTGCCCCAAGAGTTGGCAATCTTCAAATCAAAACACAAACTCAATTTACCAATATCAAAAAACAAAACCAAAACCAAGCCTGAGAACCTCCTGACTCGTTTTCTTCCCACATTTTAGTTTTGCATAGCGCAGGACTAGCTTAACAAAGACCAGAATCAAACCAGGGCATCACACAGCAATGGAGGGAAGCAGGACACCACCCTGATCCTCCCTGAGACACTAGACCTTAAAATAGCAGCTCTACAATTTATAGGGAAGTTATTAGTTACGATTTTCCTGGCCCTCAGACGCCTTCTGAGGGAATGAGGCAGCCTAGATTCAATACGAAAATCTGCTCCAAATTCTTCCCCAAAAAGACACTTTTTCCACTAAGAATAGCTCTTTCATTTTTAAGAGAGCATAAAGACTTTCTAAGTCACTGGCAGTGTTTTTAAATGAACACTGTATTTACAAAGCATTTCAACAGCATTTGTAATGGTCTCAGTAACAAATTTGCTGAAAAGGTCAATTAGCTTCCTTCCAAGAACCTCACTTCTAAGCACAGAAAGTGGCTCTGCATTAAAACTGCTTCCCCAAAGTGGAAGAGACTCTAAGTTGACACCATTTTGCCATTTCTACTCTCTACTCACCATTCAGAAGCTGAACACGGGTTCCAGGAGAAGGCACCAGAATGACTCCCCCCTCTCTCCTGCTGACTTTTACAGCCCTTATTTAGCATAAGCCCACTTTTTTTTTCTTTTTAACATATATATACATATATATATATAATTTCACTAAGGAGACCACAGGCACACACTTTATATTGCAGAATTATTATTATTATACTTAAACAGCTTAGCTCACTTCAGTAACTTCACAAAAACTTAGTGGTTTCCTCCCCTCTCTGGCCCCCACCAAACTAATAAAGCTTAAATTCTGGAGCTTATTTGGGCTGCTCCATATAGGGAAATTATCTACTCATTGCAGAATAAATTATTCAGCAATTGCTATTCCAGATCAGCCTCTGTTGACATTTTATTACAGAATAATTTTTGGAAACTCTGTGAGTATATTTCTGAAGAAAGGGACTTCAATTTCAGGACAGGGACTTATTCAAATACCTGCTGGCACACCAGAGGCTGGGCTGCTCACCCGCCCATAAGTGAGAGCCTTGACCAGAGACATCCCAGAAGAGAAGGTGAGAGGTGATGTCACGTTTGGGAAGATTGACTGGTGTATTTCAACATCCAGCAAAAACTGAGGCGAAGGAAGGAAAGGCACAGACCTTGATTTCGTGTGGGAAAAAAAAATGTTTTCTCCAGCTTTCTTTCAATCTGTAAGCTGCAAAGCAAGAGGAACCATCCAGCAAGAGGCTGGAGGACTTTGCATCACAAGGTGTAACGTCTGGAGGGTGGCACAGCTTTTATCCACCATGCAAGTAAAGTGTGTTGAGGGTATTCAAGAAGCACCAACTCTGACAGTGGAGAGCCCTTGCAGAGCATCTACATGTGCTGTGGCAGTTTCCAAACCAAACTCAACCTGCTGGTGGACATTTTACGCCTCTTCCACATGGACCAGGGTATTTTTGGTTATCCTCCAGTTCCACCAAATTATGCATCACATTTAACACTACTAAGAGTTAGCTCCATGAAGCCCAGAGGCCATGCCAGACTCACCGCTATTTCCTGGGCACAACCATTTTCCCAAGCCCCACAAATGGCTCCCTGGTACAAACATCACCACGCAGGAACCTCAACACACTTCAGAGGGCAACAGCAAAGCAGTGTGTTCATGCACTGTAAGGAAAATCAAAGAGGGATAAGACCAACCCAAGCGAGGCAACCACATAAAAGCCCTCAGTTTCCAAGATGTCCTCTCTGGTGAGACCCCGCAGCGAAGTTCTGGGTCATGGCTGACGAGCAGTCAAATTTCCCGATTCTTCATGACCAAAACCCTCTGCAGAACAGTCAACATGCTTTAAATAACACTTTAAAAATCCTTTTGATCACATTAGTCTTCACATGACCTTTCTGAGAAGTCAGGAAGGCAGCGGGAGGTCTGCAGAGCAGAGACTTCCCCAGCAGCCCTCCTCGCTTGAAAGGAATGTGGTTGGGAGACAGATGCCCAACAAAGATGCTCTGCTCTCCTGCATCAGCAATTTTCACCATCTTTAGCACGCAGGCATTTCAGGAAAAGCAGATTCCCATGCTGTGATTTTATCCCCCTCAGTATTACCCTTCCTCCTTCCGGACACACATTGTCCCCAGCATCTCCCAGCCACAAGTTACCAACCTCTGCTTTGGCAAGGAGCATGCAACTGGAAAGCTGTCCTGGAAGATCCACCACGCACAGGAAAACACGAGCCCTCCTGCTTTTCAAGTCCAAAATGACTCCACAGCTTCACAGCCTTCAGGCACACAAAGGGCCACAAAAGCTGATATCCAGGGAAATGGGAGCCATCGCTCTTGCTGGGTCGGGAGCAGAGTACAGGCTGCCTCTGCGAAACTCATGTTTCTCATTAAAAACTTCACAGATTTTTTTTCCCCCTGGAAAAACATTGTTATTCAACCCACAGCCTAGACTGCAGGCTCCTCCGTTTGCTTTTGATGCAGTGCAAACATCTAAAATGACACCATGTAATGACAAGATCTGTCATCGGGATGGCTGGGGCTACAGTAGAAAGAAAAACAAAGGAACGATCCTTTCCTTCTCCCTAGAATTCAACACAATTAAAACAAAAGGAAACCTATATTGTGAAGTTAATGCTAAATACAAAAGATTGAAGGGAAAAGGGAAAAGTGTGATGTGAAACATTTAGTGGTGGTTTTCTTCCATTATTTGCCATGAGGCCCTTTTGGCTGTGGATGGACAGTCTCCAGCTCCTCCAAACACAGATCTATTTCAGTAATTAAGTTCTCTTACAAAGAGGGAAAGGGAAGGGGAACGGGAGAGGGAAAGGACAGCAATATCCCAGATAAATATCTGTGGGTGAAATTCCACCTCTGCAGCCTTCTGAAGCTCCTGGCTAGCCCCCATCCTCTGTGGGACAAGCCAGGCACAGCCCCCTGGCAGCAGACATAGCATGTACCAAAGGGTTATCAGCACATTCATCACAATTTGGAACTGAAAGCAACCAAAAATGCAGTCAGCTCAGCATAATGGGATAGAAATAAAGCAAAAAGCAAAACCAGACGAGCAACTAGGAATTGAATCCTCTCTTCCCTTTGAAAAGGGAAGCCAGTAATTTGAGAGAAGGTGGTTTTACCCACAATCTCAGTGAAGGGTTTTAGGAGTCACCCTAATAAGCACATAACCCAAGTATTACACAGTAGTCCCACTTATGAAATGGGAAAACATTGTGGAGAAATATTCCCTTGACCCTTGAAAGCAGGTCCACAGGCATGCCCAGGAAAGGAGGAGCAAGTCACACACTGTGGGTGACATGTCCTGGCTTGGTCTCTCTTCAGGTCAGATGGCAGAGTGCACCTGAGGAGCTGCATCCTGCTATTCTTTCTGCTCCATGCTGAGCAGGAGCAGAGTCTCCCTTTGCCTCTCTGGGAAGCCAAGGCAGAAGGGTCTGGCAGCAAATCAAGGACCAGGGAACAGTGGCTGGGAAGTAGTGAACAAGTATGCAAGGAGCCCACGCTCCACTGCTGTCTCTCCAGAGAGGAAACCTCCAGCCCTGCCTTACCCCCAGACATCCTCCTAGGGCTCAACCTGTAGTATCTGCAAGGTTTTGGGTAAACTCCTGTGTTTGGGCTTTCCAGGAACCACAGCCACTGACTCAATATCACTGCAAAATAAAATGCTCTAATGAGAGTGGTCAGGGCTGATGATGCCTGCACTAAGATGACACCTGTAAATGTATCTGTGCAGGTGGATTCCATACTGCCCTGGATGCTGATGCTGGATGCTGCTACCCCCACTTCCACAGCTGCTTAGCAGCTCCCACAGTTTGCTGCACCAATTGTTTTGTCAGGCATTAAGTACACTCACACTCTGAGTGTGAGTTTTGCTGCTGAGGAACAGACAGGAGATAACACAGAGGCCACTTTCTTCTCCAAGAGATGCCACCTCAACCTCTGCTGGGCCCTTGAAAGTTCCTGCCAGGATGCCAAGCTGCAGCACACGCCATTGAACAGCCACTATCAAACCATTTGCAGTGGAATAGCCCCAGTCTGTGGAGCCACATGAGAAGCTTGGTTATCACAAGTGCTGCGAGAAGATGCAATCATGATCTTGAAACCACCAATGTACAAAAATTAAACTCTGTTTTTCTTTCCAAAGCTTGTAATATTTTAAGCAGATACAACTGTTTTTGTCATGGCTTATGGCTTCTGAGTAATTTGAGTTGCTCAGAGAAATTAACATCAGCCTGATGCACAGCCAGATTCCATCATCTCCATATTCCCACAGAAGGGGTACACATGACACTTAGGGCAAGGTCACCTCCAAACCAAACACAGCATCACCTCAGGTGGGTGTCTGAAGGAAGCAGCTGTGAGTTTCTGGCATCTACAGGGGACTGAGACCTGGCAGGCACCACACACCAAGTGAAAATGCTCGCCTGAAGGAGCAACACTAAGATTGCCCAGTGATACACAGGAAAGATGTGTCTGTCCAGTTGTACTAGGTTTCAAATTTACCCAGAGTGAAAGGAGATGAGAGCCTCAAAGTTCCCAGCAAGACCAATTTAATTCTGCCTGAGCCCTTTCTCAGAGACCTATTTGCAAAACTTTACACCCACCGCTTGTGTGCACAGGGAATGGTCAACCTTGATGGGCTCTGACACCGATGCACTCACCTAACAGCAAACAGACCTTCAACAACACACATGCCAAATTAAAATTATTACAATCCTCAGCAGCCTCTCTCTCTGAAGAGCAACTGCCATTACTTATTAATCTGCTTCCTCAAAATAAACAAGAAATTTATTAAAGTCTGAAACAGACCAGGAGCACAAAAGGCAGCAGAGGGGCAGGGGGTTGTCACTTGTCTTTAAAAAATAAGTACTTCTATCCTACATTACACTTTCCACTTGCTGTTTGCTGTTTCCCCCAGGAACCAGTTTCCACTCTGTGCAGGATGAAATCCTCACAGAATTCTAGGTTGTGTTGAGGTCTCAGTCATTTTTGAGGGGGGGAGCACCAAATTTTGGACCTAGCAGGTGAAATGCAAATACAAATAGACATATTTAAGTAAAAACTAAATGCATCTGAGTGATGAGTGTTTCTGTCCACAGGTTGCTCTCATAGATCATGACCTTGACATCTTGTAGAGGAGGTGTAATCTTTTACAATCAATTCAGTTCCTTGTTTAGAGAAACTGCTCTCTTAAACCTAGAGATGAACTCAGCATGGATGAAGACACCAACACTTCCCAGGAGAGTCGAAAGCAGAGTTTCACTCCATTCTGTCAACAAGCAGGTGATTCTCGTGGGTGGAACTGGAAGAACAAAACTCTTCAGCACAGTTTCCTACGTCATCTACAGTGAGGATAAATGGTTGGAAGGATGATGAGGAGCAGAGTTCCCTTCATGCTCACAATGTACATTTGCAAAGGCAAAACATCATCTGTGGATTTTCCACCCATGCAACAGACTCTCCAACAGCCTTGCTTTTATACCTCCCCTCTTGTTTCTCTAGTCACAAGAATTAAAAATGGCTCTTTCCAGCCCAGTATGAGTTATCAACTGCATCAGTACACCAGCCCAAAGGAAATTATGTCCACAGTACATCCAGCATTTGTGCAGATAGGAGTACGTGGGAGATAAAAAGGGAAAGAAAACTCACAGCAGATAATCAGGACACCTAAAATACAAGTGCCAGGTCTGCAGTCCTGGTTGCCTTCAGTCCTGGTGGTTTGCTAAAAATCAACTTGATTTTTAAGTGATCGGTGCAGAGCAACAGCACAGAGGATGTCTCTGGGGCAGTTGCAATCTTGGGACCTCTAAGATGCCATGAAGCCCTTATTCCTCAGCCTCACCCTTAATGAAGGTGTGAAACCTCATGTCAGCATCCTCATCATCTTCAACCACACTACTGTAAGAACCACAGCTTTGAGAGCTCTGTGCCACCAAGAGGCATTTCTGGATTCAGGGATGTTGGGGTGAGACACCCCCAGACCCACAAGTCTGAGTGAACTAAACTAAAAAGAAATAAAAACCAAATCCCCTGTGACCATCACAGACTCTGTAAAGTTCAGCCAATCCCAGCTGCTGTTCTCTGCTCCTCCTGACCACAGCAGTGATGGGACTGTCCTGGTCACACCTTTGCAATCCTCGAGCCAAATTCTTGGGAAATACTCTTCCAGTCCAACACCCCTGGGAGATGTGATGACTGAAGGGTCACCGGTTGACATCTCCAAGCTGTCCTGCAGCAAGCAGGCAGATGAAACAGCGTGGTGGAGACTGGCACGAGACAAAGCCAGCGTGGGGCAGTCCAGCCTCCTGCTACTCTCCACCTACCATTGTTCACCCGGCTCCTCCACACCCGGGGTGGGCTACAGATATCACCCAGCATCCAAGGCAGATGCTGGACCCACCTACCGCCACTGAAGATACCAATTAAACTCACCTTGAAAATTTTGGCTTCCCGTATCTGCATCAACAGGATAGTTAAGCTGACACCTTCGCACGTTCTCTTTGTCTGGAGCCAACAGATCAATCTGCCTCAAATACAGGAGATCTCTTTTTAACACTCCAAAGCTAATGAAAAAAATCCCCTCTGGTTAAAGGAAAACACTGGATCAGAGAAGTGTTATTAGCCCTTAACCATGCAAAGTTGGAAGCTCGTCCCCCTGTTTAATTCTAATACTCCAACTCTGTTAAACATTAACTGTATAAATAATCAAATACTTCACGTGACAGAGTCATACTTCCAATATGGGGCAAATCACCCAGAGGGTAATGAAGGGTGTAGTCTTCTGGTCAGAAGGATTTCCAGTGCTCTCCAAAAAAGCAGAACAAAGACATTCCCTTCCCCCTCCCCTGCCTTTAAAGCAAAAGCTTTGATTCACTTGGGGAGACCACATCAAGCCAGAGCAGAGGCATGATGGTGGTATGTATCTCATCATTTCCCTCTGCTCTAGAGACACACGTGAAACCACCAGCCACTGTGTGGTCTCAGCCTTGTCAAACAACCTGCATCCACTCCTAAAACACCCAACTCTCCCTGGCCCTGCTGGCTGGCAAGCTCTGAGAATCCTTCGCACCCTTGCTCCACTTGGGGAGGTGATATGGCACCAACCACCCAGCCTACAAAGACCCTTCCACCAAGCCCCAATGTTGCTTCTTCAAGATGAGTGTTCTCCTGGCAAGCAGGACTTGAAGCAGACAGGAGCTCCACCTCTCCAAAAACCTGTGGTCTTCCATCTGGCTTGGAGGGGCCACAGACTCAACCCCACTGAAAATATCCCGGGTCTCCACTGCTTGTAACATGGATCATAACCGCCCAGTGATTTTGAAATTAAGCTGACTCTTTGGGCTCTGGTTTCCCTGACTGCAAAGCTGGGATAACATCCCTTCAGGGATTCACAGGAGTATTTTAGGGAGCAGGCTGAAGTTTGTTCCTTAGGAAATGACTGGTGCATTTGCTGTGGAAGAAAAGATCTATGAAGGAAAAAAGACTGTTTGAAAGAAGTTAAAAATTAAAAGCTGCATTTATGGTATATAAATGTGATGCTGACCATTTCCCTCGTCCAAGGTCAAGCTAAGGTAATTTTTTGAAATATGTAATCATCTGATGTCCAGGACTGCCTCAGTTTAGACTGATGCTCTCACTTTAATGCTGACTGAAAAGCTTCAAGTGATGCTTGACAATCAAAGCAGCAAAAGCCAAATGGAGAAATGTCTGACCTACAACCCTGCCTAAAACTGCACTTTCAGTACTTCTGAGCTGACTTTGGAAAGCCAGTATTGGCTTTGGCAGAACCCAGGAGAGCCATTGTGCATTAATTATTGCTCTTTTTCCGCAGACAGATATGCAAAAGATAAAGACAACTGTGAGGCTTGTTCAGAACAGGGGATCCAGTGCCATCTCAGCATAAGTACTTTCTCCTTCAAGTGTTATTCAACCACCCAGATCCTGAAGACAGCCCTTGACTGAAGGCCCTTTACCTCCACTGTAAGGTAAAGCATGGATTCACCACAACCCATGTGATTTCTGTCCACACTAGTAAGTTCAGGTTCAGCACACCACTCAAGCTGTACCAANAAAAAAAAAAAAAAAAAACAAAAAAAAAAACCACCAAAAAAACAAAACCCACTTCCAAGCAGAGCCATTCCACCAAAACCTGCACTGTTGAAGGAGTTAGCAGGAATCCTCCCTGTCAGCTGCACGGACAAGGAAAGACCCACTTCCACCAGTGCACACCCAGCCATACAGCTGAGCAGAGCTGTCTGGCACATCACGACACGTATATAATATTTCAACCAAAATTTTACTCTTCTGGGCTTCTCCCAGCAAGACCCTGATTTATCTCCTCCTCCTGACAGCTGAGAGTGCAGCTGGGATCTACAAGCAGAGAGAAAGGCTCTTGGTTCCTAGAATGTCAGCTGTGGAGGTGGGGGAAAGCAGGTGTTGCTTTCCTGGGGAAATGCTTTCCCTGGTCTGCCCATCATTTTTTGTTTGCTCCTCTCAGCACCCCCAAGAAGCACAGACAGCATGTACAAGAGCATAAAACGCCCCTGAGGGGCCCCCAACCTACCAGGACTGACTGGAATAGCTCAGGCTTAAGCCCAACTCTTTGCAGACACAGCCCATCCCACATGCACAGCCTGAGAACGTAGAGGGGTGAACATGAAGGGGAGACAGTTCCCAAATTCTTGGAACTTGGTCCCTTCAGGAAGCCACATTGGGAAGGGCTTAGGATGACTTTACAACATCTGTAAGCAGGTTTCAGCAAGTAACTCGGATGTCATTCAAATGAAGGAAGGACCCTCTGTAAGCATTGGACACGAGCATCTCAGTCCCTCCTGGCTCCCTCACCCACGCTGACACACTTCACAGGCAAGCTGCCCACGGCCAGAACAAGCAGTCTGCTCCAGGGCCGATTCCCACTGCATCTCCCAGCCTCATTTAAAATGAGAGCTAGCTGGTTTCCCTGTTGTACATGGTGCAATGCCAGCCACACTGAACAGGCTTCATGTAAAACAGCCCACTGCCTTTCCAAGCCAAGGGGGAGACATTCTCCCCATCTGCAGATAGCAACTTCTGACACGCTTAAAGCCAAGCTTTTGGTCTTGCTTTCCTTCATGAAGCAAAGGCAGAAAAAGCACCACAACTCCCCAACTCCTGCTTTTTCTGCCAACTCCTTCAGCAAGACAGACATACAGACCTCCTCCATCTCTGCAGCAAAATCTTCTGAACAAGTCACACCAGACAGGGACACAGAGATACCAGGAACACTTCTGAAGGACAGCAGCCACAATGAAAGCCAGTGTTAAGATGATTTCCGATGAGAAATGTTAAACCTTGAAGACCACCCCCTGAAACACTCATCCCAAAGGAAAAGAAATTTTAAGGTCAAATAAAAGAAGGAAATTCAGCTAAACAACCATGTCCCATCCTGTAGTGTCATGACTGACAAAGCATCCAACAGAGCTGCATAGCCCTCCAGCCACTGCCTGTCCCATCCCTCTCCATCCCTGCAGTAAAAGCACAGAGAACCCAGGAAATGCACAAAAGGCTCCTTCTGAGCAAAAGCAACCCCGTTCCTCATGAAGCTGATGGAAAAGCCCTGCCAGGGTTATGTCCAGTGGCAAGAGAGCTCACTGAGGGCTCTGGGACAGTATCTGTATAAGCTTTCCTTGAATGTATGCTCTCCCCCAGACACCTACCATCACTCCTGTTGGAGACACTCAGGTCACAGAGCAGGTGGAAGGCACAAGAAGCCCCAAAACAAGGCAGAATCACCAGCATCACACTGCACACCTCTGAGATGGAGGAACCTAGAGGCTGGAGGCACCAAAGCAGCCAGGATGCTGTGGCAGAGCTGCTGCTGCCAACATCCTCCTACACCAGCCACCCACTGCTCCAGCACCACTGGCAATAGGCGGTCCAGACCTGGAGGTAAAGCCAAGAGCCACAGCATGAGAAGGGCAGACACAGAGACAGGAGAACCAAGGGCTCTCTGCCTCCCACGCAGCCATCTAACTGCAGCCAGAAAGCCTTTTGGACTTACAGTTCCTTATGCTGACAGAAAATTCAAAGCTGAGTTTTACTCCTGACTTGCAAATCCTGAGGCGGAGGAGGAAAAGGGATAAAAAAAAGCCAGGCCATCTGCTTAAGGGCCTTGCCACAGAGAAGAGGGCTGCACATGGTGATCCTCCAGGTAGAGCCATGGTAGAACTTTCAGGCTGACTTGGCCATCTGATTTCTTTAGTGAATTCCGGACCCAGATGTTTCATAACACATGCTATTGAGTGCATACATGTGAGGAAACGACCTCCGATTTGAATATCCCTGAGAGCACATTGCTCCTACTAAACACACTCCGCAGAGCTATTGCTCCATGCGGCATTAACAGTACAAGACGTTCTGGTAGACTACAAAAATTGGCCCATAAAAAATAAACACTTCTGTCTTACTAAGGGCATCTGGAAATGACCCAGAGAGCTTGTCTATTTTCATTGGTAGCATTTTCATACAACAGAAGAAAGAAACCGGTTGTGAGCTTTGAGCAAATGTTCCTCAAATGCTTACAAGGAATCCCTGAAAACACCAGCAAGCACGCCACCCACCCAGCTCCCCACAGGCACAGCTTGGAAGACCACAATGTGGTCCCGTTCCATTCAGGCTTTACCCCACTAACTATCCTTCCTGTTGTCTCTCAGTAAATCACATCCTTGAGGAAAGAAACTTGTCTCAGACACAGGACCCACCCTCTCCCACAAGCATCCAGCTCCACCACAGCACACACGTGGCAGGGAAAGACAGGCAAAGGAATGAGAGGCTGCCCTTTACTGGGATGCTCCTTTGAGAGCAAACTGTGCTCCTGATGAAGAAGCCCATCATTTGAAGGTAATATATTGCTACCTTCGCACTCCCCAGGGCTACAAACTTCCACCCTGGCAGCTGGACACACATTGGCTCAAATGCAAGAAGCAGGTCAATCCTTGGCATTTAGGGTGCAAAGCTGAAACCTCCCTTTGTGTGCCAGAGGCCTGTGGTCATTTTTGGAGCTTCAGCCCATCAGCAGACAGCAGCATGACTTGCCATGCTGCCATCACAGCACACCAGCAAGTTGGGAAGCAGGAGGTCCAAGAGCTCTGCTAACCTTCTTGCTCTGCTGCAGAAACCAAGCAGAAACACTCACATCCCATGAGGGATGGGGTCCCGAAAGAGCAGACAGGAATAAACCACAAAGAGATAGCATCTTTCTCAGCAGCCTCTTGTCTGGAGATATATTGCTGGTGACTGGTTTCTCAGGGCTCTTCAAATTCCAGCTTCAAGCTCAGAGGACTGGAAACAGGAATGGTGGAGTCACCCATTCCAGATCCTACCCAGGGACTGTTCTGATGACTGCCTGGCTCCTTCCTTCTCAGCAGAACATTCCAAAAGTGAACCAAAACAAACTCTAGAGTCATGACACTTCTCACAAGGCAGACTCCAGGCTCTCCAGCCAGACCTAACTGCAGACGCCACAGAAGTGTATTTATTTTAAAGACTATTTGAGCTGGAGTTTGTGAGAGAAATTATCTTTTTTAAAGAACTTGTGGGTCTTTAAAAAAAAAAAAAACTATTTTAGCAACAGTCACATTTCAGGCTCTCTTTAGAGAAACCATCTGCTGATCTCCCAAACGTGGTGCGAGCATTTCTGCAGCCCTCTGCAAGGACCATGCTTGGGAGCCACAGCACCCTGTCAAGGGCTGTGACTCCAGCTGCACAACTGGGAAGCACGAGAGACAAACTGACCTGGCGTGTCCTTCTTGCACAACGCCATCCCATGCTCCTCCCTGACCCTGGGAAGTCTCCCTCCTCCAGACACTGTGCCATTTTCTACCTTTGCCTAGGACACTTCTGTATTCCAATGCCCCCTGCCAGGCCCAGCCCCACCTGCCTGCCCTGCTGTGATCAGGGTCACACTCCCCACTCAGTCTGCTCCCCAAAGCAGCTCTTAGAGGATAAAACATTCTAGTGACAGGAGTCACTGGCTGGGGATGGCCAGCATCCAGCCCTGCCTCCCTGGGGAGCCATGTGGGAAGGAGTTTTATCCATTGTGAAGGCACTTGGGTAATTACCAGCAGCCGGAATCAAAAGTCTCTGCTGAGAACATACAAATTCCAACTTTTCCTGGATTTGACCACGTTTGCAGAGGGACAGCAAAGACGTCTCGCAAAATGAGCAGCTCCTCCCCATTCCCCTTGCACTGAGCCGCACAGCAACCTCCAATAAATGCCCTCTGGACTTTTTCAACAGGGTGAACACAACCTTTTTCTCCAAGCTTCCTCTCCAAAATGGTACGACCACTTTATAATTTTTTTTTTTTCTTCTCCCTTAAAATCAAACCATTTGAGGTTGACATTCAGCATGAAAATTCAAAGCATGGATGTTTAAAACCCTGAAAAACGAAAAACAAATCAGAAAACAAGATCTTATCTCATGAAGTGTTGGACAAAGCTTCGTAATAGCTGGTTCCACCAACCTCACCTCCAGTAATCCCCATCCTGAAGCAAACTGCTCCCAGACACCTGCTTGGCAGCAGAGCAGCGCCCATCTCCACTCCCGCCTCGCCTCTGCCAACGCTGAAATTGAAGCAGACTGACAGCAGGATAATTCAGGGGAAAATTACATTTTCTATATAACTTTCATACGTGACTATATTTAGCAGATGGAGAAACAAAGTACATGTATTCAGTAAATATATATTTTTATAGCTGTAAAATTATAAACACATATGCATGTTCCAAGGAGATCTGAAGTCTATTTTAAGACACTCTTCACATGCGGATCATTAAAGCCTACAATGCAGCTCCTTTGCCATATTATAATAAATATGGAAAGTGAATACACACTTCTCAACTGTTGTAGGTCACGAGAGACCTAAAGATGATCTCGTTTCTCTTCTGGTCGCCCTCTTTAGTGCTGCTTCAAAGGGAAATTGGTTTCATATGTGGGTTGACTGTACCTCACAGCATCATTTTGCCTGCAAACCCAATTTAGTGAGCTGCTGAAACACTGTTACATAGGCAAGCATCGATTCCAGACCTCCAAAACCCATAGGGTCAACACTGGAAACTAATTCCTCGCCTGACAGGCTGCTAGCCTTGCAAGAGCAGCAAAACTAGCATCTTGCCACCTCTCACATTCAGGAGGCATTAATCACACTTGCATCACTCCAGCTATTGGAATTTCTGATCCAGGCTGATTAATTTCCTCCCCATGCCCATTTCAAGCTGCTCACAGGCTCAGGGCTCTGCCTTTGAGGAGGGAAGCTGAATTTCTCTTCCTGCTCCCTGCATGGCCAAAGCCAGGAAAGAGGACAACTTTCTTCACCTTATTTCCTCAAGACTTCTGCCCCTGGGGAGTCAACAAGGTTTTAATCAGCACCTGGCACTGTATCTATCAGATATGCTAATAAGGTTCCTTACCTTAACAAACACCCTCAAGAGCAGACTCATCTATCTTAATTGGTAAACGCTTCATTAATAATGCAGCTGAGGAGTCTCAGAGCTAGAAATATAAATAGCAAGTTCTGATGCAAGGGCTTTTTTTTGTTCTCCAAGTACAGATTCAGAAGGAAGGTCTCTGTCGTGCCCTGCTGCAGACACAAGAGCCCTTTGCAGCGTACACAAAAAGGCTCTTTTCTATCTCTAAGGGGTCCAAGTTCAGAGCATCCCTTTCCAAAGGAGAAGGGCAGGCAGGCTGGAAGGCATTCCTAGGCTGGGAGGCACCCAGAAGGACGGGAACCCATCAAGCACCAACACAGAGGTCAATGTGGACACGCTACCGAGACAGTGGCTTCCAGCCACTGATCGATGACAGGAAAAGCATTAAAACGCCTCTTTGGTTAAGTCACAAATTCCAGTCCCATGATTAACGCTGCTCTTAGCCAGGGAGCAAAGCAAAGGCTCAAACACCACATCCAGAAGGGACGTCTGAAGAAAAAGATCTTGTGCGTCTGAGACTCCACATTCTGCAAAGAGATGACCCCAGGCCCACCATGCTAATCTCCAGATCTCCATTTTAAGGACTTAGCCAAAACAGGGTAGAAGTCTTTGAAACCCAGCTCTACTCATGAATTCCAGGCATGTTGAAATAGTAGGCTTGGGTTCTCCTTTTTCTTATAAATTCATTCTGCAGACAAAAAGCCAGACAAATAGGGATTTTAAGTATACTCAGTCCAGCCAGAGACTTGCTGATCTTAATCAAGTTTTTCAAAGCAATGGCCATAATTTCTACACAAAATCATCTTTATTGTCTTTTTGTTTTTTGTTTTTTTTTTAAAGCTCTGCTTATCAGTCTCTACAAAGTCTCAATGGATCAGACTGGGGGTTTAAATCTAAAGGTAGGAGAAGAAATTACTGGGGTTTATGGATGTTTGAACTAGTAATTGTTGATAAATATCTTCCTCTGATGACATCTGGAGGATTTAAATAACAATGAACTGTTAGATCAAATCCCAGATAAACAAGTTTCGGCAAAAATTTAAATATTTCAAGCAAGGAGGTTTCGGATCCTTTTCCTGGGAAAAAAGCTACCAAAAAATTTTGTTCCAGATTCTACCACCACATCCACATCTTGATTTTTTTTTCTAACCAAACCTTCCCTGACCCCATCACTGGTCTCCTTGTGCATTATTTATGGCATCTTTCTACAGCAAATGACTCTTCCAAATATTAAGAGGCTCCTCTCTGAGGTTTTATAAAGCACCAGGCTTGCAGAGCAAGGCTGCTGTACAAGTCCAGCTCAAACTTCGAATGTTACTTGGAGTCCTGTGCTTAAAGCTCCTTTGGAAATGGCTCCTGGGCACATGTTCTCAATTGGAACAAAAAAAAGCAGGCCAGAGATTATATTTCCAAAGGATCACAAACGGTCACACCTGGAAACACTGTTTTTCCCCCCCAAATTCCATTCAGCAAACTGAACTGGGTGCTTGCCAAAGGTACCTAGCTCCGTTTTTGTACTCGTTTAGAGCAGCAATACTCCCTGGGAAGCAGCACCAAGATGGGAATTTGCAATGGGGTCTGCACGGACACAACATCCATATATCCCTGCAGTGACCCCAGGCAGAGGGGCCTAGTGTTCCCCATGCCGCACAGTGCCTCTGGCTGGAAGTGCCTCATCCCAGACAAACCCACCATTGTGCAGGATGCTCTGCAGCGCCAGCCCGGCAGGACATCAAGGACATTGAAAACTGATTTCTCCAGCCAGCCCGAGCTCCCGCCCCACTGATTAATGGTTCTCCGCCACAGAAGCTAATAGGATCCTCTTTGAAATCCAAATAACCAGCATTAGTGACCTCAGAGCCCTGTCTGCTAACTGGACGTACAGCCTGCTTTTAATTCTCCTTATTTTCCACTGCATCTTCCCTACGGAAGCTTCCCTTCCCACAGTGCTCCTTCTGAGCTGCTGCACCCCTGCTCTGCTGAGTGCTCCCCACCTGCCACCCCAGTCACAGCCCTGAGTGTGGCTGTACCAGCCCCACCCAACACATCCTCCCCCTGATCCCCTACCCTAGGGAAGGGTCCAGGTTAGCTGCTGCAGCCCCACATGTCCGTACCCAGACAGAGCCCAGGCAGCAGCAAATGCTCCCCTGGCACAGCAAACAGCTATTGAGCGTATCCCAGGGCTGGTTCTCAGCAGCCAACAATTTAAAGCTAAAACTCACCCGGCTTCTTTGCCATTTCCACCTAGCTCAGCAAAAGCCTGTCTGTAAGGGACTAACATTTAGGCAACCAGCTCTGACTACAGTAAATCTCCTTCTTTCCTCTCCTTTTTTTCTTTTTTTTCTCTTTTTTTTTTTTTTTAATCCATAACCACCAGCTTTAAAGCTTTAAATCAATATCCCCTCTTGCGATCTGCATTCAGCAAGGAATTATTCACATTGAGAGCTTTAAAAATTAAGCTAAACCCTGCAGGGCCCAGGCCAAACTTATATCACAGCAAAGCTTTAAACACTGGATCAGGGACACAGCATGAGCCATGTCCTGGTCTTAGATGCAAACTAAATGTAGAAAACAAAGCCGCCGTCACTGTGTTAAAAGGAAAAACCATAAATGGTCCATGCTGTGGCTTCTCCCAGGGACACAAGGGACAAAGGCCCTCCTTCCACGAAGAGGGGTCAGCCCATTCCAACCAAACACCTCGCAAAGGAAAGAAACTAATTGTCTCTGCAAAGGAAAGAGACTTATTGTCACTGTTTGAAAGAGAAAATGGCAGCTGATCTATCCACCCGTCTGTAATGCTGGCCAGAGGGAGGTCTTTGAGGGAGGATGTGAGGACAAAGAGGGCAGTGCCATGTGCTCCCTCCACAGAAGTACCCACATCCATGGGAACTGAGGAGGTCTTCAGCGCTGCTCACCCACTGCTGCTCACAGCCGGACATCGCTGGCCCAGGCAGAAGTGCTAGAGGCCAAGCTGAGAGTCCACAACACTCCTGGACTTGCCAGTTTTAAGGTGCAATTGAAGAAGATGTGGGAGAAGAAAAGCTCACAATGTAAAACAGCTCCTGTCTGTGCCCCAGAGGACCGTAAAGACGGGAAAAGATGGGAGAAAGAGCAAAGATTCTCAGCCTCACTGGTAAGAGATGCTCCCATCTTTAATTTGAGGAGGGTTCCGATCTGCTCAATACCAGGACTAGATACTACAGGGAGGACACCCTATTTCCCATCTCTCCTCCCACCACTGGGACAAGGGGCTGCAAGCGCATCCCCCTGCACAAAGATACCTCAGTCCCACCTGATGCTGTGATGGTGACAGAGGCAGAGGGCTAGATATAACCAGTGCAGGAAACAGTTGGATTTCCACCACCTCCACAGTGGTGTCTAGGTGAGCACTGAAATCTTTCCATCTTCCCTGCTCGAGGGATGGCATGAAGAAGTCCATCTAGCCTGTGCAGACAGCATTCTTGCTCCCACAGTCACCAGCTGTGGGTGACTGTAAGTAAGACTTACAGATCCCACAGTAAGACTCAACAAGGACTGGCAAGGGTCCAGGAGGTGGAACAAAGGCTAAGAAACTGATATAGAACAAGGAAATCAGGAGGCTCTCCTGGCCCCAAACGTCCTCATGGTCCCACACATTGACCTCTTACAGCCATGAACTGCACAGGGAACTTGAGGCTTGAATCCACCCCAGGGCAGAGATTATGCCTCATGTTCAACTCTTCAGATGCCCACACACAGCCACTTCTCCAGCTCTCAGTCATGGGGGTGACTGCCCAGGCCTTAATATTTGTTAAGTCCTTAGGAAATCCTTGGAAGGAAAGAGTAGAGTATTATTATGAAATAATAGCTTTTTATTCTGCTCCATCTGAAAGCTGCAGCTCTTTGTTCGGCCCCACGCTGACTAAGCCAAGGGTTAAGGCTTGACTGGCTGGGCTGTGAGAAGCCATCCTCCACGGTGGGGGAGAGGCAGACTTCTGAGGGTCTCAAGAACAAGGTGTCTTTCTAACCCATTCCGACTCCAGTAAGCAGCTTTAGATCTAACAATAGGGGGCTGAAAACCCAAATGCCCCAAAGCCTGAAGACAATCAGGACTGTTTAAGCATCCACAACTGACATTTCTAACACCACCTGAAATGTGTATTTTCCTTTCCGTTTCAAAGCCTTATTTTCCAATCAGATTATGTGCAGGATAAATACCCTTATACGGTGACAGCAGGCACTGCACAAGAAAATTGGGGATAATGGTAAATGCAAAGATTTACAGATACTTATCTCAGCATCTGCAAGAAATACTAGCTTTGAACATGGTGTTCAAACACAATGTCAATCACTAGAAAAGTGCAAACTTGCTTAGCTGAATTCAGCCCTAAAATAAATTAAATAAATAAAATATAACGAGGCTTTTAGAGCCCATCTCTCAAATGGGAAGCAGCAACCACATGCATGAAATGCCAGGCTGGTCCAAGTTGACAAAGCACAGTAACGGATGAAATGACCTTGGACACACTGAGAGAGCTCTTTTCTGAGGTCAGGGACACCCAGCCATGAGGGACACAACAATCAGCGAGGAGACAGCAGGCACAGACACACTGTGGCTGCCACAAAACACATCAGTGCCACTCAGCCAGGCTGCAGGAATGGCCCCACAAGCACCCCAGGCTCACTGCAGTCACAAAAGAGCACCCATATGCTCAAGACATCATGCTGTACCCCCTGCCTTGGGGACCATGAAGGCTCAGTGGCTTCTGCTGTCACCATTCCTTCCATACCCCCCACCCAGGAAGGGGACCCCAAGCTCAGGCTGCTGCCAACACTCCCTGACCAGCAGCACCCAGGGCAACGCTCCTACACACAGATTTGCCAACCAGCAGCTGTTAAATGCCCACACAGGTCCTACACATTCTCACATAAATAATCCATTTAGCAAGGAGATCTCTGCAACACACTTGCCCTGACACTGACCTACTAGGAAAGGATGTGCAACAAGGTCCTGAAACTTTAATGAATCACAGTGAAAAAGAATGTTACAGTCACCAGCTTAAAAATACACAATCACAAGCAGTTTCAATGGAGATGAAAGATGAAGGAGGAAGATACCTCTTCAACAGCCCAGATCTACTTACCTCTAAAGGTGCAACACATACTGGTACTTCTGAAGACGTGGCTGGACCTCCCCTGGCTGGCCAGCCATGCTCTGAAAGCACAGGATCCACTCTCTACTCCTCAGCTCCTTCCCCTGCACTTGCTTTCAGCACTGAACATCGTTCACACCCCCAAAGTTAGCCAGACACGCAACTGATCCTCCAGATAAACAGCCCCACATCTACCAGCGCTTCTTGGGCTACAGCCACAGACCATCAACAGAAAAAGCGAAGCTGCGATCTGAAATCTTATCTGGTCGCTGCAGAAACGCGGCAGAGAAGGTCAGCTTTCCATCATTCAGCAAAGACATTCAGCGCCAGCACACAAATGCTAAAAAATATCACTGTTGAGTTAAGACAACTTTGGGGTTTCTGCTTTGCAGCCAAGTATCACTCAGCGGCCATTAAACAGATTTTTTAGCCATCAGTGGAACATTAGAAATTCCATGAATTTGAAGTTTATTAATTCCACAATACCGTTTATACTTTTTTCAGGATTTATACTCCTTGGCTTCACTCTTTCAGCTATAAATAAAACCATTTGCTAAGTTGGCTGATACATCGCAGCCCATGACTGGCACATTTATGCAAGTTGGCTGAAAAACAAGATGGTTCAAGGAATCGCCAGAAACACTAAATCCAGTTATTTCACATCTATTTTGAAACATCTAATAAATCTGCAGGGATCACTTGAGATACAGAACCGGCTAAACTCGAGTAGCCATGCTTCTGAACAGCATCCCTGATGTTTATGGAGTGGCTGATGTGCATTTTACAGCTTTCTCTCTCAAATCCTTCACAGTCCATCACATAATATTCATGTCTTTGGACAGTCTTCAGAAGGGAAAGGAATTGAAATAGGAGAAAGAAATGGGAAAAGAGATCCAGCAGAACACACTTATAGGATCTCCCATGCCTTTCCACGAGGATCTTGAAATAGAAAAGAGACCCACATCCATGGGTTCCCATCTTGGTGGGATGCACCTGGAAGGGTGCAGGGGTCTTTGTAGCACAGGTAATCCCAAGCAAGGGGTCTGTGAAGACAGCGTTTATGCACGCTCAGCACAAGGAAAAGGTGGATCTGGTCTACCAAAAAAACTCTGGCAAGAAAGTGAGCCTGCACAGCTACTCGCCAAGGCAAAGGCAGTTGGAGAGCTCAGCGCCTTGTGAGGCTGGGCCAGTGGTGACTAAATCGGCAGTTACTGGAATAAATTGAAATTGTGAGATCTGCCCAAGTCTTGGAGCTTCCCTGGTTAGCAAGAGACAAGTGATGAAAGACCTGATCAGAGAAGAAAAAAATAAAGATATCCAACTGAAAATTTTTTATCATGGCACTTGTAATCTGTGCCCTGGAAACTGCTTGTAAATAGAAAGAGACTCTGGTCTCAGATACATCCATAGATCATACCCTAGAGCACCAAGGGACTGACAGCAGTTTTGCTCCTCCAGTAAGATGAACAAGGCACAGGAGAAGGCATAAAAGTAATCTCACAGGGAGAGGGCTGTGTAGGAAACCCTGAGCTAGAGGTGAGGCCTCAATACTCAGAGGTTTTGCATGCTTATTTCCTGAGCAAAACTAAAACCCCTGGCAAAGCTGCTCAGACAGGTGATGATTAGCACTGCAAAACCAAGGCAGGCTCTCCAGAAACAGACTCAAGGCGTGTGGTGTCCCCAGCCAGGAGAGAGCAACTTAAGCCCTGGGGAAACGGCAAAAACTTTTAGGCAAACAGAGATGAGATAAAATAAACTGGAGTAATAATAGGGGAGAGCCAAGGTCCAAGGCTTCCTTCCCTGCTTCCCCTGCTCCAGGCAGGAGTTGGATTTTCTCTCAGCCACCAAAGCCATACTCCTGAGCATTGGTTTGGGGGAGTCCAACCTCCAAAATTGACAGCTTGGGTATGATCCCTGATAGCTACATGTTGGGTTTTCCTTACCTGAAAGCATCTTTATTGCTTTAAAGTCCCTCCTCTCACTTTGTATCTCCCAAACAGCAGCAAGAGATAGCTGCCAGCAGCTGTGTTTCATCCATGGAAATACCAACCATTCTGGAGCATGTAACACTTGATAAACATAAAATCCAGCGGGATGTTTTCTATCCCTGTGTCCTGTCTGGCTGACAGGTGACGAGACTACAGTCCCTAACAGACACCACAGGGTAATTCACCCCCAGCCCTGCCCAGAGAACACTGCTGACCAGCACCACTGCAGCACCCAAGGCACAAAGCTACCCCAGAGGTTTCCTTGCCTCTGCTCCACTTGCTGGGAGTCAAAAAGCGAATCATTCATCATTCTCTGCTCCTCCCTGGTGCAACTGCTCAGAAATTGCTGAGTCCGACCTTACTTATCGCTGGATGTAGTGCAGTTCTGTTTTCTAATCCCCTACATCTGCATTTTGTACAGCCCTTTTCTAAGGCTCTTCACATTTGCTTCACAGTTTATCGCCCTGCTCAAGCAAGATGACGCATCTTTAAACTTTCCACTCAAAAGAAGCGCTGAGGAATGAAACCATTCAAACCCAGAGAAGCTGCCTCAGAAAATAGTCCCCACAGAAAACGGCCAGCAGGAGATTTTTTTTATTTGAAGTCATAAACTTAATGAGACAAGGGATTATCTTTTCTGTTGGAAAGACTCCTTGTTCCTGGTATCATAACAAAATAGTGAACCATTTGAGGGCTTTTCTTCTTAGTTTTGTTCAAAAACTAGGACAATAACAACTGAACTCGGAGGGGAAAAAAAATAGTTTCCCTATGTGGAGACAGGAAAAGGCTTCCCAGCACAGATTTAAGGAACAGCCCCTTCTCTGTGCCAGTTCAAGAAGTCCTTGCAACTTAGATGACCCTAAAGTACTATAGATCCTATAGGTCTATCCTAAAGTTCCTTCAGTGATATGTCACTCAGAAAAGGTTTACCATCGTCTCTACAAGCTCAAATACACTTCAAAAATTTTAGGTCCCTGTATGCAAATAAGATCAGTCCACTCTGGCAAAGTTGTTTGTGCTGGAAAAGCTGCAGAGGAGCCAGGCAACACACAACCCAGAGAAAACAAGACCTAAACACAGAGATGCTGCTGCTGCTGCCTGGCAGCCCATGGGGTTGACTTTTACATCCTTCCCCCTTAAACGAGCCTCAGCTTCACACCCACCCACGGTCTCTGGGGACCCCCATCTCACAGGAGAGAGCACAGGCTCAGCTCATCTGGGCTTTGGGGTCTGTAGGGTCTGGCGAACACACGTACACCAATCGAAGCAACAAGGACACCATCAGCAGACAGGGAATCATTTCATCCCATGTCTTCAAACCACCAGGCTGCTCCTCCTCTTCGCCCTCAACGCCGCAGGGAGCCTCTGATCCCAACCAGCTCCCTGAGCACAGCCCCCAGCGCCTCACAGTTCAATATGGGGGCTCGCTGTGGGGGTCTGGGCTGGGTTTCAAAGACAAAACATTGCCAGAACAGGAAAACCCCGGATAAAAACCAAATGGGCAGCTCTGCATCAGGTCTGCAGGAAGCCAAGGATGCCTGTGAACACCCAAGGGACAGAATCCCCCAGCAGGGGTGCTAAGGCAGGAACCACAGGGCCTGGTGGCCCAAAGAGCACACGCCGCCTCCCACATTGAAGCCTTGAAGGGTTATTTGTACACAAGGCCACGCTGAGTTGGGGCAGCCTGAGACACTGCTGTGACTCCAACAAGAAGCATACCCACGGCCTTCCCTCATGGTGGAAATGACTTGAGCAGCTCAGGCAAGAGCAGCATCAGGCTGAGCAACAGCCATGGCACTGGTGGGGCAATACCTTCCATGGGAAGGTTTGGGGGGAACGAAGAAAAAGGGGAAAAAAGAAATAAAGAAGGAGGGGAAAGCCAAGTTTGACTGGGCCCAGCAGGAAACTGGGACTGCAGATGATGCCCTGGCCTCACACACAACCTGCTGGGAGGAGAATCCAATGCCTTGCTCCACCATGGCTGGTCTTACAGAGTTGGTGCTGTCAGATCAAACCCCTCTGGCCTCAGCTGAGCCCTGGGAAAATGTTGGGAATATCTGTCATCCCCTTTGGCTTGGTTTATCATCTGGAGACGACAGGACCCTCCACAGCGCAGGCAAATGCTACAGTCACTGCAATTTCAGAACAAATCTTCTGACGCAACATGTGCAACCATTTTTCTGCAGTCTGCCCCAGTGATGTTCCCACATCGAGCAAAAAACAACCCAAACACTCCCTTTAATTAGGTTAGGTTAGCTGGATTTAGTTAGCTGATTTTACTGGTTCAAGCTAGACTGATTATCCATTGCATTAGCAGGCCTGGCTGCCTCAGATCTGAGTCCATCTTTTTCAGATGCAAGGATAGGAAAAAAAAAAAAAAGATGAGCTCTAAAAAAAGAAAAAATACTTTTGGTTTCCCATCAGGTGATTTCTTAGTCTCACCTGTGTTTGGCATACAGATGCACAGCACCTGGGCTGATGGGAGAACCTGTTCACACCAGTCCCGAGCCCCACGAGCCAGCACATCTCCTTCCCTGGGCAATCCCCACGCAGCAGAGCAAGTTATTACAGACTGCTTCACCAACCATAACCAAACACGACACCCAGTCACCTCGAGAGCGCCTGCAGCCCAGCTGTCCTGGAGAAGGGACAACCCATCCCATCGGCGGGCTAAGGCACAATCAAATATTTAAACGCACGTTTCTGCTTTAGGTCAGCTTCGCCTTCCTCCTGCCACCGGCTACCGAGTGGCAGAGCGATCTCCTCGCATTGCCGTGACAACCCGAGGATGGGTTACAGCCGTGGCCGGGCTGCTGAATGGCAGCGCTGGGTACTTGACATGCGACAATGGGATACGTTTGCCTTTCTTCAGAAACGAGAGGCTGACATTGTGAAGCGGTTAAAGCCAGACATCCAAGCGAGGCCATCACCATACGCGGGCTCAAAAGGCTTTGTCTGCCCCCTTCTAAGAGAAATTTCATAATATGCGAGGGTGAGCAGTCAGCAAAAGGCTTGGATAGCTCGACTTATAATCATCCTCGGCTTCCTCACAAGGGCCCTGAATACATCTTTGATTGGTTATGTATGAGAGGAGCTGTCCCCAGCATGGTGCCAGACATGTGTGACACAGACCTGGGCCGGACTCCTGAGCAGGAAGAAGAATTCTGTTCAGCAGCAATGCTTTAAGAGAGAATGATAGCAGTAGTAGTAATAATAATAAATAAATAAATAAATAAAATAATGAAAAAATAAATTAATAATAATAGTAATAAAAATAATAATAGTAATAACAACAACAACAAACCTATATCACATTATTAATATGAATTTGGATTTATTACTGAAAAACGTGGCAATTATTTAATCCCAATTGGTTTCAAGATATTATTGGTTCAATTGTTGCTCCCCCCTCTGCAGGCAGGATGAAGAGCCAATTCCCAGGCTACGGCTGTTATTCCCAAGATGGGCACTTCCACACAGCCCTGTGCTCCTCAGTCCAAAGGGAAGGACCACCCATCCCTAAGAGCACCACGCCACCTCCAGCATCCCCCAGGACCCCAGTCCCAGCCCCTAAGAGGGGAGGGGCGTGGATCCCGTGCTCATCCATCGTGCAAGTGACTTTCCCGTTGTTCCCGGCGAACAAAAGCCGAGTGGCGCAGTGGGCCCTGAGAAGGGTGTCTTCCCTTTAATAAACGTGATTTCAATCCCAGTGAATATTCATACAATTACCCTAGCTCTAATTTGTATAAAATGACAGCCTGCAAACCAGGGATGATTGAAGAGGACCAAAATCATTTTGTTTGATTACAATCTCTCCTCCCTCCTCTCCCCCTCCCCACCTTCATTATCTTTTATGTCTATTTAAACTCTGGACACTGCATATTCATTTCAATTCTCCCTCCATCTCTCCTTCTGTTTGTGGGTTGCTGCTGCTTTTATTTCTTTTCCCCCTCCCATCTCTCTCTCTCTCTCTCTCTCCTTTCATTGTAATTTTCTTCTTGCTTCTGTTGTGCATTCAGGGATTTGAGGAGGTTTTCAGGGGGAGTGGGGGTGGACTTCATTTTATAAAAAAAAAAAAAATACTGTGTTGTCTGGATAGAAAATTACATTTGCATGCTCGAGGGGCCTGAGGGCTTCTCTGTGGGCTTGGCAGAGATCCTACCTCGGGGAGGGGGAGGGAGGTGGAAGATGCTGATTTGATTTCCTCCTCTTCCCACCCCTTCCCCCTTTCCTTTCCATATTATAAATGTCTGCCTGATTTTTCTTTTCTTTTTCTGCATGTGCAAACCACTTGAAGAACAATGGCACAGATTAGAGGCCTTCCTTAGGGCTGTTTATGAATGCAGTTGTGGAGTTCAGCAAAGCAGAAACATTACATACAGTAATTGGACATTTAATTACTAATGAAGCTAGCAACTGATTTTTTTTCCAAGGGTCTGAAGCAATGTGACAGACCCTCCAACTGCAGGTTTAATTATGGCTGGAGATAGGCTTAATACTCCCCATCTTGGACTCTATTACCCTCTCAAAAGCCCTTCTGCCTTTTATTTCTAATTTTTATGCCCCTGCCCCATCCACAGGGAGAAACATCCTGATGCTCCATCAGACAGAATGATGCTTCTGCTGCTGCTCTCAATTGGTGTGAAGCCAAAGAAGCCAGCCTTGGACAGGTTTCCTATAGAGTCAGCTCTCTTAAAAGAATCGGGGGAAGAGACCTGTTTTGGTAGCCAAGAACATCCAGAACTAATCTCTCCTTGATTATGTCTCAGTTTTGGCCCAACCTAATTTTTGACATGGCATGTTTCACTCCCTCTTTTTAAGAAATCAAATACTCAGGTCGTTAATTCCCACATGGGGACATTCAGTTTCCTTCTACAACTTAAAGCTTAAGTTTTCTTTTCCTTCCTCCCCCTCACCCAGCCAGTGCTTCCTCCAAACACCATGGGACAACTGGAAATTAAGTCCCTGTACGGCAGAGGAACCAGAGCAGGCTCCAAGCAATGTGAAAGCAAAGGTTTGTCCCCAGAATTTTTAGCTCCTGTAGGGTTTTAATCAGGCATCAGTACAACATTGGGCCAGTTTCTGGAGGGAGAGGTGAGCAAGTCATGGCTCAGGGGGATTAGGTACCTGAGGTCTCAGTCCTACCACTGGCAGCACATCACAGAGGACTTCAAAATGACAAGCCAGTGTGCACTGGATCACAGCTTTCACCTCTGTCTCTGGCAGAGGCTGACAACCCCCAGAGAAGGCTTCACCCTTGCTTCTAGCAAGAAGCAACTTCAGAACTTCCTGAGCTGGAAGCTGCATCTGGACCATCTGGCTTAACAACACTGAAATGGGGCTGGAATAGGGTTAACAAGCATCTCTGGAGCTTTTTCATCTCATTCTGCCTCACTGAATTTCATTCATTGCAGCTCCAATTTCCTTCTTCAGGTGAAAGGAGACAAAGTGCCAAGGCAATCCCACCTCCTCGTGCAGAGTGCTAAGCTCCAGGGAACTAAACCTCCAGCTTCTGTTGATCAAAAAACCTTCTAATTGATTACAGATGAATGCTGTACAGCAGAACTGTTGGATTTTAAGAGCACAGAGAGCACTTTTGTAAAATGTCATATGCATATTGGGATTTTTCTTTCCTGGTTTTAATGACAAAGTGCAAATTTAGGGGTTGGGGAGGGAGAAAAGGAAGGAGAAAGAGTAACAGATGTGAAGAGATGAAAAATGTTCCTAAAGAACAAATCACCCATTTCTTCCTCCAGATCTCCCAGCACATCATTTGGAAGACCTTACGCTCTCAAGATTTGTTCACACTAATCCTCAGCTGTGTTACTGAGTGAATTCAGTCAGGACCCACAGATTCAACTGGATTCATTCTTACACCTCCTCTGGTCTCAGGAAGGACTCGTATCTACGAGAATGTCTTGCCAACTGAGCTAAATCCACTACAAAATGGAGCAGTTGATATCCCACTCGTACGGGTTATGGTGGAATTCATACACTATCACTGAGGGCCTAAGGCAGCAGACAAGGCTCCTCTAACATCAACTGCAAGAAAATCATCTACACACCCCAAAGAACTGGGACAGCATCACCTCCAGGCAGCACCAGTGTCTCCAGCGACTATTAGAGAGATGTTGGAGGACTATACTGAAAAAGACACACAACTTTCAGACAGTGGACAGCACGCAGGAGTCTCTCTCAAACAGCATGTGCCTGGGTAATAGATGCAATTTCCCCTCTGGATTTACCTTCCAAATGTGGGATTCAGCCAGAAAGCGCATCAAAAGTTCACTGGCACCACAGAGAGGCCCTGCTGCTCTGCTGCTGACTTGGATCCTAGACAACTTGCCTCTGGCTGTTTTAGAAGCAGATACCATATTCCTTGGATTAGGAGCAAGAGTCTGCACCAAACCTCTTCCAAAACTTTGCCCAGTTCCTCAGCTTTGACTGAATTCAGGACGTTTTCTGCTGAATGAACAGTTGGGCAGAAATTCTCTGGGAATACAGAAACATGACCCTCATACACCTTCCTTGCACAGGGAAGCAGTCTAGAAGAAGACTATTTCCAAGAACTATTTCTATGTCCCTTGACATGATTTTCAGCCGGTTCTCTACAGAGAGATGCAGCTGAAGGACTCAGTCAGTGCTTTAATAAGTCTTTTTATGTCCTTTTTCAAATAAGGCTGCACAACAGGGATCAACCACAAAGCTGGGCAGTATGGGACATGGGAGGATCCCATCCATGGGGTCATGGGAGGATCCCCCATCCTTGGCAGTGTCAAAGGCCAGGTTGGACGGGACTTTGAGCGGCCTGGTCTAGTGGAAGCTGTTCCTGCCCATGGAAGGGAGGTTGGAACAAGATGATCTTTAAGGTCCCTTCCAGACCAAACCATTCCATAATTCTGTGATTCAGAAAGGACAAACAGCCCATACAAGCTGATACCTCCAGCCAAAACCTGCTACTGAAAACTGGATGGGGTCAAGAAGAGAAATCTAGTGACCTGGGCTCTGCCATCACCTCCTGCCAGCTACTTCAGCATGTGGCGGCCACCTCGTGTTTCAAAGGAATGCCGAATTTCACCCAGGGTTATCTCCAGGAATACTTCCAGCTGACTAGCAGCAGCCCCTGCCCTTTGGGAGCTCACAGTTGCCAATTCAGTGCTACAGAAACGCTGGTGGCCAGACTTATCTGCTTTCCTGTGTGTCAGAATTACATGACCCATTGACTCATCTCACTGCTTCCACCTTCTCTGACACCTTGTGGCACCACCTGCTCAGGGTCACCAGGACCCAAACTTCTAATCACAGCCATCAACTTCTATCAACATCAGCTGTATTTTAAACTATTTTGAAGCAACAGCGGTGAACATAAAACACAACCTAAATATAGATTATATGACAGAATGTAGCCCTGGTGAGAGCTGCCCTTGACCAGCACTGCTCCATGCACACCCCCCAGAATAAGGAATCACACTTTGCCCAAGTGACTTGCAACTGCTGCTGTCCATCTGAGAGCCCTTAAATGAGATCTGCTTTACAGAAAAGGATGAACACCCTCCTGCTGAAGTCTGGGCCTCTTCAAGATGTCTCTAGTCAGACATTCAACACTTAATTGCTTCTGAAGACCAAAGAGCCCCTCTTTATTCTCCTCCCATGTGTTTATCTTCTGCAGAAGTCAGCTGCTGAGTTTGCAGGAGAAAGATCAAATAACAACTAAAAGAAGTTTTAAGATGCACACCCACTGCCATTAATCATATTTGTAATATCTTCCTTCCCTTACTGACTTAAAAATGCTTATTTCCAGACTCTGGCCAGCCTGCTCCCTACAAACACAAGTATGGTGCCCAAAAGAGAAACAGCTCCTGTGGCAAAAACATGCCACCAGATGTGAGAAAGTATTCCCTTAACATATCCACTGATGCTGGGCAAAGGTGCCAGCAAAAAACCACGAGGACATGGAGGGTCAATCCTGTCCAAAGTAGCTCCAAGGTTGGAAGTGAAAGGAGTGTGAGAACCTTCTCCTGCCCTTGGGCCATGGGAAGTACCTGTGGGAGGGAGCTGGCATCTCTGGCACTGCTGGTACTCCTTTGGAGACCTGGTCCTGGAGACCTGAGCTCACACTGCAAGAACTCTCTGAGATTTTGGGACCATTCACATCCAGAGGCAGCTGCGTTTAAGGGACAACAGACCCTTCAAACCACTTCAAAAAGGACACATCTGCCCAACAGCTGCCTTTTTAGCAGCTATCCCATGGTCCAAAATATCCATCACCTTCCCACACATTGCCATACGCCACACATAGGCTGTGATGTCCCAAACCCCCTCCAGATCCTGCCATAAAACTAGTGTATCAAAACCTGTTCACATCAGAATCCAGATCAGAGGGGAGCCTGATCTCCAGCTCTCCCACCGTGTCCAAACTGGCCTCCTAGTATCCACTCACTCCCAGGGATTTTCAAGCTTTAACTGATCTTTGCTCCCAGTTGAAGGGGGTCAGGGCGCAGGGCGAGGCTGGGGTGTAGTGAAAGGGTCACACACAATGAAGGAGAGCAGAAAAGCAGAGCTCAGAAACCCATGCCAAGGACATTCGCTCTCCAGCAAGACCAGAAACATCAAGCCAGCATCCCAGTGTTGCTCAACACAACCTGGATGGAGAGAGGGGGGCCTGCCTGTTATTGACCATTGGGATGGGGGTAAATGAAACAGCAGGCCCCCAGGATCCTGGCTCCTCTGGGAAACAAGGCACTCAGACCCCCATCCCAAACCACTCCTGCTTTGAACCCCGACAAAACACAGTTAAAAATTATAAGCCCTCCCTGAGAGCCTGCTGTAATGCTGGACAAGGACACTGCTCTCGAGCTGGACTCCCTTTCAGCATCCCTAACTTGATACAGCTGTTCACTTCAACTGCTAAAAGCCAGTGTAAGCTGATTTTGTAAAGAGCCTGTCTATGTAAACTGTGCCGTTCCTCCAACATAAATAGTACGATCCTGGCTTATAATTTCAGCAACTTGATGTTTTCTTGGCCAAGAGTGAACCCAAGCAACTGGAGATGGAAACAACTTCAAAAAGTGTAGCCAACCGCACAACAGAGTCTGAAAACGTCCCAAAGAGGACCTTGCTCACAGCCACGTGGCTGAACTAACACCCCATCACTGCAGGTCACACCCACACGAGCCCCACAGGCCGGTGAGTGCTTTGCTTTGCGATGCTGCACTCTGCAAAGTGCTCCTATCAGCCATGGGGTACCAAGGGAGATACAAACAAAGCTGGCAGAGAATCAAACCAAACGCAAAAACCACTTAGGGGTCAAAAATATCCCAAGTCTAATCCTTGTAAAAGCAGCTCCTGAAGTCTGGATTTTTAGGACAAAATGTTCATCCTGCCGTAACACCTGGGAAAGAGAGAGATGAGGAGAGCATGGTGGTGTGGAAGGTCTACAGCCTCCAATACCACCATCCCAGTTCCTCATCCCTCTGTCTCGGCCCCAAGCAGCCAGGACAGCTTGGTGACAGCCAGTGGTGGTGCTGACCTCACCTGGATGAGTTCAAGACCCTGCATGTTCTATTTACACAGAACCTATGTCACACACAGCTTGGTCTTGGGGACACAGGGACCTGCACGCCCTCAAAACCACAGCAAGGTTCTGGCCATGCTGTGTGCATGGAGTGTTCTACGTGCGTTCACAGTCACACGCTGTACGTAAAGCAGCCTTTACATCCATGTTGTCTCCTACTGAAGTGATGATTCTTCTTTGTTCCCTGGTGCAGAAAGCATCCTTTGAGCTAAGATTTCAAAGCTCTCCACTCCTTACTGCAGCCAGAGATAAATACATTAGGATGCAAGGAATTAATAACTTAAGACAACAATTCTGAGTTTAATAGAAAAATGTTCCTCCCACCTCTCTCTCTGAAGAGGAGGATGGCTGTTAAACCTGTGCAAAACTTGCATTAATTCACCAACTGTTTCCATGGCAGAAACGGGTGATGCAGTGAAGTCAGTGACTTCATTTCCTGAGGACATCAGATCTTGCTCTATGCTAAAAATAGAGATTTGTATTTTAGGTTTGGGAAGAGACAGTGATTTTTAAGCTTCCTTGGAAATCTCTGTGAAGGCACATACCTGAGCAAGAATCAGGAGAGCAAACCCTGTGACGGAGCTGCAGGTTAGTCCTTCACCCTGGCATCAGTGCGTGACATGATTTGCTGCTCGGAGACAGCAAGAACTGAAGTAGCTTGTGAGGAAAACCATCTCCTTGCTTCCTTCACTGCCCATCAGAAAAATACGATGCCCACACTGGCTGCTCATGGTTCGATACCAAAAGCAAGGAGAGGCTAATGCAGCTCAGAAAGGAGACGGGCCAAAGTCTCAGGAGATTAATCTGTCACACATGGAAAGCAACTGTCAGCACAAAGCTGAGGGGACAACACAGACATTAAAGCACCAGCGAGAAATCCACAGCGTTATTTCCTGGGCAGTCGGTGGTGAGACAGTGGAGCCATTTCACACACCTGAGCGATCTTCAGCAGCCTGCTGACACTCACTTCCCTCCCCTCCCAACTGCGCAGTTTGTTTTCATAGTTAATTACAAAGAGAGATCAACATCGACCTGCAGAAATCAGGCGACACCTCAGCTATTTTTGGAACAAAAAGCACAGGACAGAAGGTGATCTCCTTTGATGAATAGAGAAGATACCCAAAATAAATCCTTTATGCTTCTCTATAATTTTTCCTTTTTGTTTTCATTTAACATCTTTGATCGTTTTAAAACAAGACCCACTCTCATGAATTCTCTCCTAATTAAATGTTCTAATTAAAATGCACCACACTCCATAAATTCACTCCCATTTCCAAAGCTGGGTTTCAATCTAAAGGGCAAATAACTCTGATCTCAAAGTTGAAAGGGAAAAAAAAATAAACCACCCCACATTCAAACGATTAAACAATGTTTAAAAAAGAAATCTACCCCAAGACCTTGAGGGTAAATAAGAACATTTGCACCCACTTAACGTTGCCAAGATGACACCGGCAGGCAACACGTCTCTTCCTGAGTCTGTACATCAGCTGGCATAATGGCAGGGTCTATCCTAACACAAATATTTACTCTGATTTCTATATTATGCAAATACCTGGAAGGCAAGGTGATATTTACGGATCACTACAATCAATTTAACCACTGTCCTACCTGTCCTGCCTAGCGTGTCTCTAGTCTCTGTGCTGAAAATCCTCACAGACCCAGAGAATTCAGACATCTACTAAAGGAACAAATGGAGGTACAACCAAATAAAATTCTTCTTAAAAGCAAAGGCTGCAGCAAGAAGAATGCCCCTGAAGCTACCAAACATGGGTTTGCCTGTTATTGGGATAAGTATCCCACGTCCTCCCCAAGAGGCAGGAAGGATGAGTCTCAGCACTGTGTATTTTCCCCTGGTTGTTAAGCAGGATACCTTACATAACCATGTTGTATGCTGGACAGATGCTACGTGTCAAATATGCAAACTTAAGACGCAGTCCACTGTACAAAAGCTCTTCTCCTGCCTGGAACAAGAACTCTGCAAAAGCCCACTTCCTCCGCTCCCAGCTGGGATATACGCTTCTGTTTAGTTTTCTGGAAAGAAAAAGGATCAAACAGGCCAATTTATGACATGAGCAGATTTGTACACGTGTGATGACATCCTAACAGTGCAGAATGGCATGGATCCCCTCTTCAACCCTCAAGTGGCATTCTTCCCCCTTTGCCAACATACCTCTATGTATTTTATAGCAGTTTCACATCACACACAGGCAAGGGTTTTCTATTCCAGCTTTCAATTGGTTTGTCCTCCTTCCCAGCAATTTGGTCCTTGTGAGGATATCAGCTGAGTATTTTAACACTCAATCTACATGTTTGCAGCAGAAGAGCATACTTTCTCACAGCCCAAAATAGCTTAAAAATTGGTTTTGTTTGGATGAGCTTCAAACAAAAAAATACTTCTTTTTAGGCAACCAAGCCTTTTTTTCGACCCAAGCGTCTTTCTTTCCCCCACTCCCAGAACATTATGGTCATGTAACAAACATTACCAAGGGCACTGATGGTGAGGTAGGTATGTGGTGGCAAACAAACACAACTAATTTCTGCTTCCTGATACAAGGGTTGCTATGAATCTTGTACCCATTCAGCACTTCGCCACAGCTTCACCAGCAGATAAAAATGGGGTTTTAGGAAAGAAAAGCCTTACTTTAATCACTGATCTTCAAGATGACAGCTACACTGCAAAAATAAAACACATTCATGAAGCCCTACAGGAAAGATCAATGGTTTTAGGTTTCAGGGAGATTAGACTGTATATTTTTAAAAGTTCTGCAATATGAATTCGGTTTAGACAAAAAGAAGAAAGTGGGGGAGAAGTGTAATCTATAACACTTGTTCATGCTGAGGTTCAAAGCCATTTATTATTTTAGAGACACTACTGCATCACAATTCCCAAGTGACCAAAAATGTGATTTTCTGAGCAGGATTAACAAGCAGAAAGCCAAGCTCCTGGCACCCCGAGGAGAACTGGAACCACCTGATAATGGTATGCTTGGAAAGGAAGAGCTGGTATCTCCCACTTTGTTCCTGTTATTGGCTTTGCCACCAGCTTTATCAAGGTAGCCATCATGAGCCTCAATCTGACCCAGAGAGGTTCACCACACATTGTCCTGGACTATTTGTCATCTTCTGAGCTTCTCCATCTCAAATAACATATTGGTCTAGTACTCAGTTAAAGCACAAAGATTTTAGAGGAAAAAAAAAATAATCCTTGCTACATTTCTAATGTGATGGATATTCTTCAAACTTGGTGCTCCTTCAGGCGGCCCATGTCCTTCCCAGTTTTCAACAGGGCTGTTCCCAGCACTGCTCAGCTGGATTGGTCACCATGGGAAGCCAAAGAGACAGAAGCACAACATCTTCAGCCCTTTTATGTTTGCATTATCTCTGTACATTTTCCCCTTGGGGATGCACTCCCACAGAATGAACATCAGCCACCTGAAAACAGGCTGGGATTACTTAGCCTGACTACTCCTGCAGATCCTTCAGGGTAATCCTCTAAATTTCAGTCCCTCAGACCACAGCCACTGGGACAGGACAGACAACACAAAGATAGCAAAGGTGGAAAAGGAAGGAGGAGGGGAGCAAGAAATACATATTTGAAAAAAGAAGCTAAACTACAAAAATAGAAACTAATGAAGGAAGGATACTAAATCCCCATTACAAGAGCATCAGCAAAACATGTTTGTCTTCCTCTGACGCTTCCTGGCAATCAACAGCTGACAGGCCAAGCTAAAAGGTACTGCAGAAAGTTGATGTTGGAGACATTTGCAACTTGTTGTCTTCTAATATTTCTGCCAGGTGCAGGTTTCATTTAAGCTAACGTGCCACAGCAGGGATGCATAATTACAGGCAAGCTCTCAAAAATAGCAGGAGACAAGGTTTTCACTTTGCATTTGTACAGGCTCCCTTTGTTCAACGGCACAGAATAAGAGTCCAGAGCAAAACTCACCAGCTAAAGCCTGTGGGGAATGGACTGTCTCCTCCAACATGTGTAGTCACCTGATGGGGAAGAAAGCAGCTGGGACACAAACTAGTCCCACCAGCACAAATATCCCAACTTTGAAGGGATAAAAGTTTGAAGTCCACCCCTCTCAACTCTTGGGTGCCTGCAATTAATAATACACATCAGAACATCAAGTGAACATTAAATCAGAAAGAAATACAGTTTCTACAGCACCCCAAGCCACAGTATCCCCCATTACTTTAAGTGGAGCACGCTCATAGAGCAGCAGTGTGCAGAGCTTCACTGATGCCACCAATCTATCCTTCATCATGCTATTTGCAGGAGATTCACAGCAAACAGGCAACTGCTAAGCAATTGGCCAGGATCTCCCACTCCCCAAGTCTCCTGAGATGCCAGGCACGCAGGGCCATCAAAACAGATCCTCCTGTATCATTGGGGTCATGATTGCAAGAGGGAAGCTCTGCTGGGAACCCAATACCTACAGACAAAGAGACACAAGGACAAATATTAAGTCTGTTCCCAAAAATGAGGAGTTTCTCACAGAAATCCAGGAGGAGATCTAAAAGATGAGAAAGAGAAGCCTTAGGAAAGGCAGAGAAGGGCAGTTCTCTGAAGACTGAGGGTTCCTCTTCTTCTCAAGCCTTCATTGTGGCAGAGCACTTTCCCTCTGCCCACAGGCTAGAGCAGCAAGAAAAGGAGCTGGGATCTGCATCAGCCCCTAATAGCAGCTCACAGCCAGGGAAGCAAGCTTCAGGATGGTTCCCCCAGCACAGCAAAGACATCTCACAGTGGTCAAAATGGAGAAGAGCTTATCTATTTTAGCTGCTGTGAAATGTCTGGATGCCAAAGCTGTTTAGCGAATGGATGTCTCAGCTAGCTAGTCTGCTATTCTGCTGGCAAGGGTGAAACATCAGCTCTGCTTGGCCTCTTATTAGGTTTGCTGCCCAGGCATCATCTAATTGTCACTCCACTTTACGAGCTGAAGATCTGCGTTAAGATAAGACTGGACGAATTTTTGGCCGCGTGTCTGGAGCAGACAGGAGGCCCAAAATGAAGGAAAACTAATTCCATCACTTTTCTGGTCTGAAATGCCCTTCTGCCCACAGCAGATCTAGAGAAACAGGACAGAGCAGCGAGGATTGTTACGGGTTCAAACAGGCTATTTAACCCCAAATATCAAAAAAGCCTGCTCACTTTGAAATAAACATACTTGTTTAAAGTGCCAGATGGACCTCACACACTGAACTCCTTTCAAAGCAGTAAAGGCTGCTTCAGCATAGTGTTTATGTGAGTCTGGGGCCAACATCAGGGTGAATGGTGCTCCTTTCCCTCAGCAAGTGGATTTCCTCCCCTACCTAGAAATATCCCTACCACACCAAATCACTCCTGCTGAGATCACAAGATGGAACAGAGATGGGTCTTTGAACCCTTGTGGGTCACACAGACAGAAGAAGTCTTGAAAAACCACCCTGAGCCACCTCAGGTAGGATTCATCTTGCCCTACTCTGGACTAAAGCAACAAAATCCTCTGTCCCAACTGCTTATGGACCCTCCCTGTCCAGTCAGACCACCCCTGAAGGGCCTGTCTTCATCCTCAGCAAAGGAAACCCAGTCAGAGACAGCCTCAAATCAGGTCTCACCTGGAACACAGCACAAGCCCACCGTGGACATTCCCATGCACCTCGCTCCCATTCCCAACACACCGAAAACCTGCTCCAAACTGGCAGATGGGACTCCAGCTCATCGGCACCCCACAAACCAGCAAGAGGACATTTCCTCCTTCCCCTAAGGAAACACTCTAACCTGTTGTACCAGGTAATGCCACAGTTTAGAGAAATGACCACTTTCACTGAGTTTGAAAAGAGCAAAGCCATTGGAGATCAAATTTAGAAACCAAGCCAATCGGACTACTGCATACCTGTTTTTGCTCAAATTAGACTTCTTCCCTTAAAAAAAACAAAAAAACCCCAAACCTGTCACTGTACAGTGCCCTAGCACCCCCACTCCATCCCAAACTTAGCAGGCATTTTTCTACGTTACAAATTCCAAAGGCAGCTAATTAGTCAAGACTCAGCAAACTCAGGTTAAAAAAAGAAGCCGCTCCAACTCCATCAGGGAGGCAGATGGTAACGGCGTGTTTCAGACACTGCAGGCTGCATCAGCACTTTCTCCAGCCGATGGTGTCTGAACAGGGAGGGCTGCAGACTGGAGGCAGCACAGCAGTCCCTCTGCCAGAGGGCCACAAACAGGTGACTCATTGCCGTGAAGAATTCTTCCCTGGCCCACACCACGCAGCCTGGAAAGGCACACCATTGATTTATTAACTTGCAAGGAGTGTTCACTTGCCATGGCTTGACCCTCAAGCAACAGTCCCAGCCTCACAGAGACACAAGCAGTATTTACTGGGGTATCTAAAGCCGGGCGTTTCACCCTGCATTTTTCCAGACCTGCTTCCCACCTTGTTCACTGGGATGCAATAAAACGTAGGGCAACTGCCAATGGTGGGGGGAATTGAAAATGTACCGTGGGAAAACCTGGGCTGGATACAAGGAGCAGTGAGACCAGAGCCTATGCAGCACAGATGACTCTTCAAAATAATCCCTTATGCCAGCAGAATCCAAGCCAGGGAGGCACAATTTAATTAAAATGACGTCAGCTCACACACAGGAGTCAGAGGTCCCACTGGACACAGTGCCCAGTGGTTCAGATATAGAGCAGACACAAGCAGAGGTCAAACTTGCTTGGACTCCATCCACTCATACTCCTTGCTTTTCTTTTCTCTTGGTTTTAAGCAGGTCTTCACTTCAGACCCTTCCTTATACTCTCCTCAATGCCCTGAGCTCTCACTTACACCATAAACCATCAGGCTACATCATGAGGAGCATACTCTGTTTGCAGCATCTCCTGTTCCTCTCAATCCTGTCCCACTCTTTCAGGACCTCAGCTGAGAAAGAATGGAGAGGGCACAGCAGCAGGGGATACTTTACATTCACTAGGAATGTCAACTAAGTCTCGCTTGGACCAGCCACAGGAAAAACAACTGCACAGTAGAGGTGGGATACTGCATTTGGAAGCTCGCTCAGCCTCTGAGCCTAAGCAGACCACAGAAAACAGGAAACTTTTTTTTTTCAGATGGCCAGTTGAGCATTTGCAGGTTCTCCCACAGTGTCCTACAGACACTGCTAAGAAAACCTGCACCTGCAGGCTCACTGCAGCCTTAGCTGAGTTATGGACTTGTGGTTGCACAGAAACATCTGTCAGGAGAGCACACATCACATTACCAAAGCATCTATGCAGAGCAGTGAAGAGCAGGTGACCAGTTTCAGCTAGAGCATGACCACAGAAGACCAAGTTCTCCAGAAACACCACGGCCCAGAAGCACAGCAGCAAACGTTCCCCCTGCAGTTCTCCAGTTCACCTTGCACTAGGGATGCAAAGAATCTCAGGGAAAGAAACTCAGGGAATTCAGTAGTTAAGGAAGGTCCCACTCGCTTCATTAGGATGCAGGATGCATCCTCACCTGTGGGAGGAGAGGAGACCCTGACTGTGGGCTAAGCCACCTTTTGTGCCTCACAGTGCAGGCATGGAGGGCAACTTCAGCTGAGAGGGCAAGGGCACCCACGCCCAGCCCACCTGACACGGCCTGGGTTCCTTATCTCTAAGCTTTAAGAGTCCAAAGATAAGGAGGGACCAGCTGCCCTATAAGCACTATTCAAATCCTCTTCAAAACATCCGGCTGGTGCTCCCAGACTGATCGATCAATAGCAATCAATTTCTGCTCACCAGCGGGATTTTGCAACTGCCTGCTGCTCTCTGGAATGGGCCATTAGCACCTACAGTCTCCAACTAATAGCCAGTAATGAACATTTTACCTATGCTAATAGCTGGGTGAATTATAAACAGCGATTCCTCTAGCACTGTTCATCTGGGGGAGCAAACCTTGCCACAGCAAAGGAGAGAAGATTCAGGAAGAGATGGTGCTGGCCCTCTGAGAAGTTGGCTATTCAGAGGAATAAGGTACCCAAAGAGACCACGAAGAGCGAGGAAAAAGGTATTTTTATTACATATAAGTATATTCAAGAAGAAAACCATTTACCCCATCTTTTAATTTAAAAAAACTGAGTATTTCCACTGGCACCAGAGAAGCACAGTTCCTGGGGAGCCATATCCTCACATGGCCACTAATTTTGAGCAACAACAGGAGTTTTCCCCAATGGCACCGTTTCCCTCCCAAGTGGATACTCGGATGTGCGGTAGAAGGTCTGGGTTCACACTGATGCTGCTATCCCTTGGAGATCTACCAGGGACAGGCTTCTCTCCCCTCCTGGGGCCACGCACCTGGCAAGAGTTAAACTCCACGGCTGGTTCCAGCTCCTGCTTTGTGGGTTTAATACAACCAGAGCTGTCGAAAGGGTGTTAAACTCCCACTCTTCCAGTTCAAAGGCAGCTTTGCAGAGCTGAGCAGTCTTAAAATGCGCAGCTTTTCAGAAGTGTGACCTTTTCACAAGGTTTCCAATTCAGTAAAGGTTTGTTTCCTCCCTCTTCAAGCATGTAACTAATGGTAGTCATGAAACACCTCCTCCAACAGCAGCAGGCAGGCGGGCCAGGCTCCCCACCGGCCTCGAAATGTCATGACCGGTTGCCTTTGGTTATTGCGATGGTGCTTCTGCAAAGGCTCAAGGGCACAGAAAGTCACTGCACCATCATCAGGAATCAAGCCCTTGCACACATCTGCACAGCACCTCCATCCTGCTGCTGTCCCCACACGGGGAGATGCCAGTGCAGACGGGAGGGACCTGGATCCGCCACCTTCCCCTGCACAAAGCAGGGTCGGTGCTGCCCCATGCACACAACCCCCAACCATCCGCAGCAGGAGGGGTCTCTCACTTTCAGAAAGCTGTTCAAATCCCTCCTCAAAAAAGTCCACACATCTTTTTTCCTGCGTATCTTTCCTTTTGTAGAGACCTTTCCGGCTCTCCTCAGAGCCAGACTGAGGTCACAGGTTTTGCTGGTCATCTTTCTACATTGTTGCTTGCCCTAGGGCTTCTCTGGGCAGAAAACGAGTAACAGGAGAATTTTTAGGCATTTGCACCAATAAATCCTACAGTACAGCAGAGGGGACACCTTCCAGTGCACACCAGACAGATACCCCAGCCCCCACCCTATGCCCAGTGCCTGGCTCAAGGGCTCCTGCTTTTGCCCCTCTCCACACCAAGACAGCTGCAGCTCCAATGTTTTCCACATGGCAATCCAAGAATAAAAACAGCCGCTGGGCAAACAAAGCAACACTTCACGCTGACAGGATGGACCCCATTGCCACCCAAAGGGACTTCTCTGTCCTAAATGCCTACAAACCCACAAGTACCCAAAGAGATACGGCACAAGGTGCTGCTCCTGGCTCCACCTGCATTGCCATCCTTCTTCTTCAACCCTAAAAAAAGCTAACTTGTCTGTCTTCTTCCTTCTCTGTTCATGCTGCCTGGAAACACCTTCCTGTTCCCACACAGAGAAGGAGCTCTTGGGGATAGCAGACAATTTTCTCACATCTGGGAAGTGCCTCCAAATGCCACCTAGCTATACATGAAAGCACAGAACCATTGTATTGCTCTGTCAGACCCCCTTTCACATGAACTCAACATTTTATATTTTGCTCCCTTTTTCCTTTTTACTATAGGAATGGGGAATGTGCTGTTGTCCCCTTGAGGGACAACTGAGGGCAGCAATCCAGCTCTCAAAGGCTACCAATCCCAATGAAGTTGGCACTATGTACCCCCACCAAACAGCTGTGTTGCTATGCTACAACCAAGTACCTCATCTCCAGTTACACCCTTATTCCAGGGTGTCCAAATCCTTACCACATCAGCAAATGACTGGACCTGGGTTTCCATAGAGCCAATCTGTAGAAATATCGATACAGTTGCTGCAGCTCAGCAGGCTTACCTTATCTTAAAATACCTGGGATTACTAATCTAAAGGCAGGTCCCACACTCTGGAGAGGGTAATGCTACACAAACTGGCCTCAAATGCAGGCCCAGTGAAGTCCCGTGCCATTAAACTGCTGAGAATCACCAGCACTGACGTGCCGGGTATTTCGGACTGGACACACCGCTGGTCCCAAAGTTTACAAACTCCTAATGCGAGGCATTGTCAACAACAGAGCTGATGTTTGGAAGGAACACAATGTTTTTATGCTGACGAAGTTTCTCCAAATACAGGGCAGAACATCACACAGACCAAGTTTAGAGTTTGGGTTATGCGCTTCCCAGAAAAACTTTGGGCCAACCAAGGGGGAACTCCAGCCTTACACCAGACTCCATAAACCTGTCACACAGCTCCAAGGCAAGCTGTGGCTAACCTCCATTCTGGCATCTTCCCTATACAATGCATATTTACCACATGGGTTTGTTTGGATGTGTTTTGCTCACGACTTCTCTTTGGAGCAATTCCAAATCTGCCTCCCTCTTAAGTTGTGCTACATTATAGTCATTCAAACCGATTGCAAACATCAGAAGCGAGGGCTGATTTCTTCATGTGCACTAATTCTAGACTAGGTCACCAAAGTATTTTCATAGTTATGTCAGCACTGTCTAGACAAACCATTAAAAACAGGATGTAATGATCATCATAAATGCAATGTCAAGTTTGTGCCCAGAGATATTGTGAGAGCCACAGGGAGAGAAGAAAGGCCAAGCCTGTCCCATTCCCACAGGTTTGCCAGAGCTGGCTCCATTGTCACTTTCTGGTTTAAGCAAAACTTTACCAGAGATCACCAGAAAAACATACATTTAACTGCGATTTAAAATAAACAAGCTGACATCAACAAGCCTGGAGAGCAGCAGGATCCTTTGAAGGACTCTCAGTGCAGTCACAAACCTAAAATTGGCTCCTCTGTACTAGTGGATGCCCACACCTTGCTACCAACACCAAATCCTCACCAAACCACATCAGCACCCTCAGGGCAGCAGGCAGAGCACCCTGTGCCACGAGTCCCAGCACCTGCAGCAGGATTTGGCTGTGGGCACTCACGCTCACCAACCTCCCAAGCTCACCACCAAACCCGCAGCCTCCGCAGCCACGGAGAGCTTCTTGCTCACATCGTGCATCCAAACGGCTGCTTCCCATTCCTTGCCACTTCTTGGCAGGGAACTCTTCCAAACTCCAAGAACATGAGCTGTAATCTCAGCAGAAAGGGATGTGCGTATAAAAATCACCACTCTGTCAAAACAGAAAAATAATGCGGGAGCTGATCTGTGCACATTAATCCGCTGCAGTCATGAGGAGACAATTTCCCTGGAGAAAGCCATACATTAAAAGAAAAAAGAAAAAAAAAAAAAGAAGAAAAAAAGATTAATGTGACTTTGAAATATCACAAGCACCGTTTATCTTCCTCCTACCACCACAGGTTTCTTGTCTATTTTTCTCTCTTTTTTTTATACAAAGAGACTTAAAATTCCCTGTGAATATAGCCTTTCTGCCTCCAATGTGCAAACATAGGTGCATTTCAGTATAGCAAAAATATAAATATTGTACCACCTGTTCTTTCAGTATACAACGTTAACATTTTTAATTAATTCCATTATAAAAAAACACTATTGCTTTTCAGTGGCATAACCTTCTAATTACACTCAGAGTAGATTCATGCCCCAAAGAGCTCCTTGCAACTCAGTCACACACAAAGTTCAGCCCTTGGTACTTCTGTGTCAGCATGGAAGCTGAATGCAAAACACTGCTCCCCAATATACATTTAGGCACTGATAGAAAGCTCAGGCTGCGTCATGGCCATGACCAAAAATTCAAGTATGCACTGCTTTTCTAGGGCAGGACTAAAGGATTTTTCCAGATAAAAAAAAATAAAAATAAATAAGGTTCAATCCATGTAACACAAAGATGACAGACATGCTTAAAACCGAGGTGAATTGCATGAACTCAGCCTTTGGCAATCTCGAAGCAAATGAGCTCACCATACAGTTTAGATTCTCATTTTCCCTTTACACATATCCCATAGATCATAAATACACATTAATAACTGTAACAGTCAAAGTTTACATTCAGCTGTAACATTTAGGATCAATACTCTTCAAATGACCTTTACCAGTAATGAGCTGCCATAACACTGTCTTGAGGACATTAAATTTTTATTAGAAATACTTTACTACAAAGGTTCAAATCTCTTTCTATGCACTTGTGCGCCCATAGAAATATTCTCCGATTATACTTTTCCTTGACAAAAATAAAAAGCAGGTCTTCTAAGGTTTTTGAAAAAATGTGCCGTGTGGAGGCTTTAAATATTTCACATTGTCACATGTGGGGGGTTTCTTTCCTTGTTGTTTTTTAATCAGAACCCATGAGCCAAGGGTTGGAAAATCAACCACTTTTCAAAGTGATAAATAGGAATTGTTCCCACGTGGCTCTAACAGGACAGGACTCGGCTCCTGATTACCATAAGCCCTCAGTTCGGTGGGGGTGGAGGAGGTGAGAGAAGCTGATGCTGCACCCGTGGAGGGGTGACCCAGAGCAGCTCTGGGTCTGGCCCTACAGATCACCCCCAGCTCCCCAGGGAAGCCATCCAGGGCCTCAGCTCTGCTCCTGCCCCTGGCTCGTGGGGGTCCCCACGGTGACCTGCCATCAGAACAGATCCATCTCGTCCAGCTCTGGCCAACTGAAAAGCAAAAAACTGAAAGGGGAGGGAAAGCAGCTAGTCAAGATCCAGCCTCTCCTTTATTATTTCGTTTCAAAGACGAGTCAAGTTCAAAGTCAGATCATGTCCACGTTTCACTGCCTATTTTAAAATTACAAATAATTCACAGGTTGGGGGGCTTGTAGCAATTTATTTCTTCACCTGCAGGTCCTGGACTCGAACTAGAGAGAAATCTGATTTTAGCAGAACAATGAAACCGAGCGGATGGAGGTGAAGTCAAACAAAGGAGACACAGGGGGAAAAAAAGAAAAATATTTCCCTGAATTGTTATTAGATGTCACCTCTAAGAGTTGCAAATTAAACACATTCAAGGCAGCATCATATACTGCAGTTAATGTCCTTTGAAGAACCTGCCTTGGCTCAGCACATCAGCAGGATGCTACAAAGAGTCCAGACCTGGCACAGAGGGCAGCATGAGCACATTCCCACATTTCATTGTAAATTCCTCAGGTGTCTTGACTTTTAAGAAATATTTCACTCCTGCCTCTCTTGTTCACACTGATCTTAGTCTCTAGAAAACAATTTTGCAATTTCCATACTATTTTCTAGACGGCAGTGCTCACACTGGAGGCAGACTCCCCTGTAAAAACACCAGAAAAAGGCAGAAAAGCTGACCAATCAATACTTGCACTCCCTACCCAAGATTTTTAGGAAGACACTCTGAAACCACAGTATGCATCTTTCCATGCCTTGGAGAAGATCCTTCTCTCCAGGGAAGGTACCAGGAGAGCCAGCAGCAAGCCTGCAGCACTCTCCTCCCGTCTCGCAGAACGCAAACCACATCCCCCACCCTCCCAAACCCCTTATCTGGGTCATGGCAGAGGCAGCCCCTCACCACAACCCCTGCTTCTCCCTCAGCTCCTGCAGAGGCTCATTAGGGTGGAGAAAGGCTCCGGCGCATCATCTCTGCGGGCTTGTGAAGGGCTGATCTGTGACGGGTAATTCCCACTGCTTAATGACCTGAGACCGGCCCAGGCAGAGGCAAATGGGAAAGGGAATCTTCTCATTTGTTACCCATCCCCACATCCCGATAAAAAGAATGATTACACTTTTAAGTTCGAACAATTCCCTGCAGTTGTAGCCATGTCATATCTAGATTGTCTAATTTACATGCATATTCATAATCCCTGTGTATTTAATTAAATTCTTCAATCCCTGGAGTGTCTTTCCTAAACAATAGTAATTTATCTTGCACAGATAAGGGTGCCCTCGATTTATTCCACTCTGTAGCTAACAGCGTTTTCTTCTGATCAAGGCTAGGAAGCAAACTTAAACAGAAGGAATCTTTAAATATATTTAAATTGCAAGATTAGGCTGCTTCTCTTTCTTTCTCTCTCACCCCAAGTTACCTTTTTAAAGAATAAACACTTTCTCCTGAGCTCCAAGGAAAACCTTTCACCCAACCTCCTGACAGCAGCTGAATATTCCAAATACAGTAATGCTGCCTAAAACCCATGAGGCAAAGAGATCTCACAGACTTGGTGCCAGGAGCTACCAAGCAGCAGCTCTTCCATCCAAAGCGGTCCATGGGACATCCTCTGGATGCATCTTCCACAGCAGGCTACAAATTCCACTGCTGCTCACAGCAAACAAGCCACACGTTTAAAAGCTGCAACCAAGAGGCTGAAGAGCTCTGCTTCTTTCCAGCAAATATTCCTACGCTAGGGGCTATTCCTCAATGGATAACCTGGGGCATCTCAGAGAGGGCCAGACACACAGCAGACACCCCGAGATGAGGCAGCCCTTCAGAGAGTTGCAGCTGCCTCCAGACCACTAACCCTGTTCAGATACTAACAAAGGAAATTTAACTTTTACTACAATTAGAGAAGCGCTAAAATATTCAGCAAAGTCAAACCAACAAGAAGATTGCAATGAGAAAGGAAAAGAATAGAGACTGCACGATTTTTTACTACACATTCCTCACAGCCTGTGAAATCAACAACTCTTCATAGCTTTGCTTCCTCTCCCAAACCTCAGCATGCATATCCAGGATGGCACTGAAGAGGGGTGAAGAAGTGCTGGTCTCTCCAAAAGCCTCTTTAGCCCCACCAGTGCTGCATCGCTGCTGCCTCCCAGAGCAGTGCCAGCAGTCCCTGCCAGGGAGGGCCATGCTGACACACAGCAGGGATGCTGTGCCCCGAGGAGACTCGGATAATCCCAGTGCTTCAGGAGATGTGGGGAGAGGGCTGCTGTCACAAACCATTCCTTCTGCATCCACACTGCAGCTGAAAGCCAGGGCAGCCCTTTGGCTGGAAAGGCTGCTCACACCAGGGAAGCATCCCTCTGCTCCAGCCCTGCTTCTTAATCTCCTCCCCAAGCATCTGCTGCTGACCACTGCCAGACACAAGGGAACCCAGCCGTTCCGTTCCCAACCAAGCCCTCGAAGCCTTTAGAGATGCTGTTACTATTTATGAAAATAGGGTCAGGATCCTGCTGTCACAGCTCCTTCCTGAGCTGCAGCGTCACCCGTGTTGTTGAGGCAGCTCTAGGAAAGCCCTCAGGAATGTGACCACTGGGACTTCATGACGGCTCCAACTCCCAGCCACTAACACGGCCCTGGAGTAAAATCCACCTCCCCCCAGCCCTGTGCCCACCTCCCTGGGCAGCCCCATCTTCCAGTTTCCACACCGCAGCCACCAAGGTCATCCTCTGGGCCACCCTCAGAGCCACCATGCCCTGACTTCACTGTGCCACGGCACCACAGCCACGGCTGGACAACCACAGCGCCATACAGCCAAGGTGGCTGACACCACCTTGACAGCGAGGTGCTCCTCCCACCATTCAACAGCACAAGAAGCAATGGACAAGCACGGCAGGGGTCTCCTTCAGCACTGGAAATGGACCTGTCTGGAAATGGCACTGTCCTGAAGAGGAAGGGGCTCGCTCAGCCAAGCTGCCCCACAGAGCCCATGGGACAGCGAGGTGCGTCCCCCACCCACAATGCAGAGCCTGCCCACAAGATATCCTGCCATTGCCAAATCCTCTTCCCCAGGAATTCATAACTGGATTCAGACATTCCCAGCCTGTTACTTATTTCAATACTTTCAGCTCTCTGGAGTATAGGGACATCCTGTCTTAAACCTGGTGAGCCTCACGCCAAAAGGACATCTGCTTGGAAGGCAGCCGCTCTGGCTGACCCAGCCCTGGAGGGCTGCCTTCCAATCTCAGCAAGATCCCAAACATACCCTTGCACCCACAAAGCAGAGCCAGCTCGCAGCAGCGCCAGAAGCACAAAAAGTTGCTTAGGCAAACCACAGCTCCCATTCCCACTTCAGAAGCGCTGCAAGATTTTTAGGCCTTGGAAACATTTTCTTCCTACTCAGGGCATTTTTAAGTTAATGGTTCATCAGACCTCATAGTCCAGGAAACCTTGGTGTGGCCTACCTCTATGTGGGTGTGGGAATGGGTGGGGGAAAAACCCTCTTTGGCATCAGACCTTCCCAAAGTGTTTGCACCACAGGATCTGGGTTTAGCTGGGAACCTCCAGAAACAAGGCAGGTACACAATGGAGAACATCACCAGTGACCTGTACCTCCTTCAGATACCCTTTCAGGGAATGCATTGTTCATGGAAAGCATCAGTCCCCATTAAGACATCCTTCCACATCCTTCTTTTCTACAGGGAAAGTTGAGAAGCTGAGCCATGATTAGAAACAACTAACCATTCATCTTTATCCTGTCTTGTTTTACTAAGTTTTTATGATTTTTCAGAGTCTAAGTCACAGGAAAATTTTATCACAATGCAGACAGAAAGGTAACAGAGCAAAATTTCACTGTGTACCCTTTCCCAGCAAGTACAGCACCAGCTGTAAAACACCTCCAGCTCCCTTCTGCCTCTGAGATACCCCTCAGGAAGGCAGCCCACTGTGAGCCACTGGCAAATAACTTCCATCTTAAGCAAGGCACATCACTTGGGAACCTTTCAAACCATGTCACTACAATGAATTTTGGAGAAAATGGATGTTTGAGCTGTATGAGTACTGTGACTCAAAGTGGACAGTGATGCAGCTGAAGATACTTGCTCTTTACAAACGCTCCCAACAACGTGGTCAGGACGAAATCAGCAGCCTCAGAAACTACTGAACATATTCCTCAATCTCAAAAAAGCTGGCTGCTGTCAAGCACTCCTGATGAGAGTTAGCCAAAGAACCTGAATGTTATGTAGTGGGATGGGTCCCTTGAAGCTAAAGCAGACTGAGTCAAGCTCAAGAGAAGTAGGAGATAAAGAGAGCTCTACAAAGGGGAGGCAATGTACCTTTCCATGACATCCAGGCATTCAGGGAAAGAACCTGGCTAAGCTCCACTCTGCCCCATTTCAGAGGACACAGCTTAAAAGTACTCTAAACCCCACTTGGTCATCCTCGCAAGCACTTGCTTTGTGCCTGTTGTCGGTGAGTAATATTTTCCACAGAGGCAGCAAGTGAGCAGAAGCAGCACACCAGAACCCAAGTCCACCCAAAGTGCTTTGTCACACACTGGTTGCAGTTCCTCTCCACCAAAACCTGCCAGAGCTTTTGAGGTCCGAACTCATCATGAGCCAAAGGGACAGAAAAGCACACTCCATTGTCCCACTCACCACCTTTCCTAGAAGGCATCTGCTTAAAACAGGCACTTCTTCCCTCACCCATTTTCCAGTCTCTAGAATTCATCTCCTAATGCAACAGGAGGCCAAGCAAGGTGAAGCAACATGGCAGAAGCCACAAAAGGAGGTGGCTGGGGACAACACAGGGACTGGAGCCTTCTGAGTGCACTAAAAGCATCTGTCAGTGATGCCAGTTAATCTCAAAGACAGACAACCTAATGAGACTCAGTTTCTCAGTCCAAGTCTTTAGAGAGCTCAGCTAACCTCAACAACTTTCCAACACACCATGACAACATTTCCAAGTGGAATGTACAACCTGATTTTTCTACTTTCAGGCCAGATGCCCCTTGTTTTAGCAACTACCTCAAACATAACAAGTCCACATCTGACAGATCAAGGCAGGCAGGCTTAAAGACGAGAGACTCAATACAGAAAAGACATTTCCCAACAGAAGAAAGAAGAAAAAAAAAAAAAGAAACTTTTGCCTCAAACATACCAGACACAAGGGACAAATTAAAAAGGGAAACCGTAAAATGCTTGCCCAGCTCCTTTTTTTAATCCTTACATCTGCTGCTTTACAGTTAAGTTCCATCTACTGTGTATAATTAGATATATGTTCCATGATTCTATTCTATACAGATTTGAGACTTATCTGTACACTTTTTATCCTCAAAGAAGTTTTAACTGGACCAAAAGCTGCAGTTAGAGCATTGCCTCACTCAGAGTTCTTAAGGGATGGAAGTTTCAGCCCATAATCTGCAGACTTGTGCAAGGCAAGAGGAACACACCAGGTTATTGCTGCCCACCTTAGGCTTCAGGAACACTGAAAGGCTACACAGCACCCCTGACTACTCTCCATATCCCACACTCAGAACCATGTTACACCACGCTGAACTCAGGGCAAACCCAGTAGGTTTCACAGAACAGCCCCGTGCCCATCCTGTCCCAACTGCAAAACACAAACCAGCCTTTTTGTTGTTTGCTAAGAAAAGATGAAGCTTAGTTGGGTTTTCTTCAACAGTTAAAGGGTTATTTTTTCCTTGGAGCTGGGAAACCACAGAGATAGAAAGCCACCAGTTCCAGTGCCAAAAACCCAGCAGGCCAAAGGGATACTGGTACTGACCTTAAGGAACTCCAAGAGCAGCAGGTCCAGGAGATGAACATGACCCAGATACCCAAGAGCCAGACAACACCATGATGGGAGAAAGGGATAGGGAGACCAGGCAATGGGAATACTCTCAATTTGCAGTCACTGCCACATGCTAATTGTTTTGCCATAAAGGAGATCTCAGTCTTTTGCCCCCACTTTTTAATTAAGCACCTAAAATGTGCACAAGGATGGAAGGAAACTGTCTCCACTTATAAGGAAAGGACTAACCACCCCATGCTTTACCGGGGCAGGGAAAAGAGCATTGCTACTGCAAAACACCCGAATGTACATCCCATTCCACTCAGGACCAATGCTGTGGGCACTCCTGGGAGAAGCTGGTCTGCCAGCATCTCCAACAACGGTGAGGAAAATCAAGGAGATAAGCAACGCTAGACATCCACCAGCGGAGCTAAGAGGATGAAGCATTTCTCTGGAAACAATCGGGATCTCTAATAACAGGGCTGCAGCGGCGGCGTGAAAGGGAGGGAGGAGGAGCAGGCGGGAGAAAGGGACTAGCTGGATATTTATCCCATCCTCATCTTTGTGTTATCAGTACCCCGGTATCAGCATTGTTCAAAATGGCTGCTTAGATGGTTGCCAGCAGCAACAACAGAATCGGTCCATCTGCTGGCATTCTCCTTAATCTATCTCAAACACTCGTCTTCTTTTTAAATGCACGCAGGGGAAAGAAGGGGGGAAAAAAAAAGTCTGCCTTGTACAAAGAAACAGAATCCTCCTATAACAGAGCCTTTTAACTAGATTTTATGCCACCCCTGTTTCCAGGACACACAGACAAAAGTTAATTTTCCGATAAAAGAACCAGTGTAAGGTGCTTTTTTGTTATGAGATCAGAAAGCAAATGGAATTTGAATTGTCTGCAGTGGCATGTATCTGACAAAGATTAATTTAAACAGATATTGTCTCTGAAACCAAAGTCCATTGAGCGGCTTCACAGCCTATCAACCATGCGAAAGCAGCTCCTTAGCAGCACTGCTGACTCCACCACTTTCTTTAAAAATGGCTTAACCTATTTCTTGTAAGATAAAAGGTCATATATAGCTCTATTTTACAAACCCATAATAGACAAAGCCACACCAAGCGAGGACAATCGGGAGAAAATAATAACAGGGGGGGATTTCCTCCCCCTTCACAGACAGATGCTTGACACTTGCTGGGTATTTTTCAAAGCACGCCGGTAGTGAGCGGCTGCAGCACCGCTGAAATGTTTCAACACCCTCAGAATAGAACAGAAACCGCGGGGCCTCCGCAGGTCGCCAGTGCGGGATGCAGGAGCCCACCCCGGGGTGGGGATGCTGCAGCAGGACGGCCCACCACCAACAGCACGGGATGCTTCCTTCACTGGGATATAAACCCACAAGGCTGCAGGGGCTCCAGCTCCCTTGGTCACTGGGCCAAGCAGGCAGGGGGAAAGATCCACTGCTCCCCGAGTGCTCACTCGCCCCCCAGCCCCTCTCTGAACACTGGGGTATTATTTCTCCTTTTAATCGCAAGAAACAGATCTGTGCATGCCATCAGCGGGGCTGTGCGGATGGAGACAGCTGCTCAGACTTCAATGGGATATACACACACACACACACACACACACACACACAGAGAGGGGGGGGAAAAAGCTGCAGAAATCCAAATCCTGCAATTTCTTCCCTTTTTATTTCCAGTTTATACGGAGCACCGCAGGGAAAACGCTACCAGACAGTTTCAGAGCATTTGATATAGCAACGACCCAGCTATGGGAAAAAAAACGAAGGAGAAGCAAAATAAAAGATGACAGCCAAAAGCACTTTTAATATAGTTTCAGTACTTTCAAGAGAAAGCTTCTGTACACAGAGCAGCCAATGAACTGTTACCAAAATAAACACAACTGGCTTTAAAAAAAAAAAATTGAAATGTCTATCTGATGATAAAGAGAATCAAAAGAAATGAGAATTAGTGAGTGGGACAGAAAATACATTTAGTTTTCATCCTCCAGACACACTTCTTTTAATTTGGCATCCAAAGCCACTGCAGTTCATTAATGGAAATTTTATTTATCTCGGGTACTATTTGTTGCTTTGACAGGGCACTCATCTTCATCAAGGCAACCACACAAGGCACGAAGCATGTCCCGCCACCCCAGCAGCCTTTACCCACCACACAGCACCAGTGACAAGGAACGCCTGTGACTGGTGTCCCAAAGCAGTCACCCACATGCTGGTATCAGTCAAAGCACAAAGGCCAGGGCTACTGGTCAGCATCCCCAAGAGGGGCACAGCCTGATCTCGCCAAGGTCCCAGACACCAAGCCCCCGGCGTTCCCACGGGGAATCCCCCCCGCTCCAGCAGCTGCGGGACACGGGCACTGTCTCCAGGTGCAAGGACAGCAGCCAGGCAGATACCACGCTGCATCCTGCTGAGCAAAGCTCAATAATGATCAGCGGCCCCGGTCAAGCGAGCTGGGTGGTGAAGGTGCGGGCAGCTCGCAATGGGCATCAGCGACAAGCAGGGCATGGCAAGGGGAACACAGACCCCCCTGCTCCGTTTTAACCCGACGGCAGCAGGACAACAAGCTGGACCAATATATCCGCACGCAACCCTTCCAAGCTGGCATCCCAGCAGATCTGCTTCCTAAGCACATTCATGGCTTTGTTTTTAATGAGGAGAAAAAAGAAAAATCCCTGGCAACACGCACCTACAATACGACAAGTAAAAGCCCAGGGTTTTATTAATTTGTGCATTACTTTAAATGCACCATTTTACAAGAGCTAACCCCAATCCTGCACAAAATCCTAAGCCGTAAGCTTGAGACAAAAAAGCAAATGCTCTTAAAATGCAGCACTGGAAAATCCATTTTGAGAGAAATGTGGCGGTGTCGTGCACAGGTGAATCCTTAGCATTTAATAAAACACACCCACCGCACCAACCAAGTGGAATCTATTCATATTTAAACATCAGGATTAAAAGAAAAGAAAAAAAGCCTTTGAAAAATTGAATTTTATTTCTGGGATCTTATTGTAAAACCATGAAGACGCTTTCCTCCCCAGATCCCCCAAGAAGGGGTTTTGAAGGGCCTGTGTCTCTCTGTGAGATGTTATCAGGACCTTTTTCAACTCCTGTTGCAAAGGCACAAAAGAACTTGGGGGTCAAGCCCATACATCAAACCCTTGTGAACACAGGTGAAAAATGAAGCTCAGCACCTCTGCCCTGAGCATGGAGGACAGCATCTCCATGGCATCTCCAGGGCCTTGGCAGCTCTTGGCAGACAGGAGAGCTCCCCACCACCATCCCACATCCTGGCTCCAGATGCTAGATTTGCCCTATTGCACTTACTAGCACAGCCAAGGTTTAGTTTCTTTCAGTTTTTGTTTTCATGGGAAAACAGATCAATTTCTATTGATGCTGATGCCCGAGAAAGCGAAGGCTCGGCAGAGGCAAGAATCAGTTACCAAAAGGAGTCACTTTCCTCCCCTCCTCTCATCCCCAGGAGATCAGACTATGACAATTCCACGACACAACCTGTTCGGGACAGCATCAAACATACAGTAGGACATAGCACAAGTTCATTTTTAACACCCTCAAGATATTCCCCACCTCCACCTCCTTGCAAAATAAAGTCACCAGCACCAGTCTCCGATGGAGAAGCACAGGTTCAACCATCACCTGACTGCTGTGAGCAAAGCCAGGAGGCCATCCCAGTACCCACCTGCCCAGGTGTCCTCCACTGCCCCACCAGCAGAAACAAGCCCTGGAAAGCAAAGGCTCCTTCGCCACATCCTCACCCAGGATGCTACACGAGTTCAGCTCCTCAGAGAGTGGCCACAGGAACAAAGTCAAAGCCTCACACCCCTGTGAGAAACAGCACAACACCCCCAGCCCCAGAGGAAAATTCACTCACTTCAAGCACAAAGTAGCACCATGCAGCAACAAGCCTTGGCCTCACGCTGAAAATCCCCAGGCCTGGCCCCCTTGAGAGGCGGTGAAGAGATGCTGCTGCTCCCCCAAAAAAACGTGCCCAGCTCCTCACCCAAATGAGCCACTCCAGCCTCAAAAGCAGCAGGAGAAAACCAACATCACTACCAAACACAAAGCTGTCCATGTCACCTAAATACAAAATCCCTGAAAAATAAATGCAAGCACAAGGTTGGCTACGGCATTCATCTGAGCTAACCCTAGAGGGGAGCATGTCTCCCGCTGGGAAAGGGGAGCAGGACATAACCCCAGAACCACCAAGGACTCCATCTCCCCCATGGACCAGGTCCTCCTCCAGGGTGAGGTTTCAATATATGCTAAGGAAATACATCATCCCACAAACTCTTCCACCCTAATGCTACCAAGATTATATTTTTAAACTTTTTTTCTTTTCAAATAAAATTAAAAGCTGACGCACCACAAGACAATTCACAGCTGAATGTGACTTTACAGAGCTATCAGATAGACAAGCTCATTTAAGTTTTCCATAAGTCCTATCTGAGGTTTGAGGGACTAATCATAAAACATCTAACATCAAAGCGAGCGTCAAATAACAGCAAAGCACATTCCCTCACACAAAGCTTCAAAAACAAAGCAAGCAGGCACATGTGGTTTATGTTATTGCAGTTTTAGCACAGTTAAATATTTCCTAAAATATTCTCTCTAGATGTGAGCAAAATTAAAATCTGCTGTGAATGACACGCAACTTGGAAGCTGAAGACTAAGCTTTATAAAGCACAGGTGAGCTGAGAACAAACTCCCATTGCCAGCTCAAGCCAGAAACTAGGACTCATACTTTGAAAAATGTTTCAAATCTATTTATTCTTAAAGCCAACACTAAATATTTTATTTCTTGTGCTTTATTTTTCAGGTCTCTGGCCTCTAAGTTAGTATCATTTAATTAACCACCTAGTTCAAAAGACATCCCAGCCTCAGAGGATCTGTTTATACTCTTTGAAAAAGACTCAAAAGCCAATAAATAAATCTGCTTAAAATAAAAGGTTAAAATTCCAGCTGTCATCCCAGCTCTCCCTGCACTACCAGCAAGAAACTCTGGTGGTTTTCATCATCATCTTTTTCAGTTTCTATAATACAGTCCAGAACAGGCTCAAGAAATATCACACCTATGAGGGAGCAGCAATAAACAGATCGTAAGTTCTAATGCCTAATCATACTTCATTTTAATTATATATGTTAAGAAAAAGATAATTAGAAACCTAAAGAGTTCAATCTATATTTAAAACGTACAAGAGTTTCCATCATGATAGGGGTAATGAACCTCTGCCAGTTCCTTTTATGTGGTTTGAAGTATTTTAATACATAGGGTAGGAATGTATAATCTACCTGTGCAGAAAAACAAAGTAAAAATTAATTAGCAAATTGGATACATGTTGTACAAGCGTCCCACACAAAAATTAAAAGGATACAGAAAAATTCAACTTCCTTAGCAGCACTCAGACACAGGATACGGGGATTTAACCTGAAAAAACCTTTCACATCCCATGGTGCTCCTTTCCAAACCTGCTCCTGCCGGATACAGCTTTAAACCCAGACCCAGAAGGAGACCAATCTTTACACAAAACAAAAGCAACCACAATTTGCCCTAGAGTGCCCCATCAAAGTGTTTTCCCCAAAATAAACAGCTCCATAAAGCAACACACCACTGGATATAAATTTAGACTCTGCTCTGTACCACGTCACAGGGGCAGGAAACCAAACGCTGCCTAAAAGTGATCATTTTTAGGGGAAAAGAAAAAAAGAAGCTTAAAACCTAAAAATAGTTCTGAAAAAAAAACTAGAAGTGATTTCAACCACACTGGAACTCATTGGTATTTTTACCTCTGAAGCTATATTTCAACAGGCATCATTACAAACATAGACCAAGACAAGCTGAAAACTGATGTGCAATAAAAAGTGCTCCCAAATCTGAACTCCTCCAATTAAAATGCATTTACAGATATAATTTACAGTTATCAGGTCTTGCTTAACCTCTGCCCAGTCAGAAGGCTGTTGCAGCAAGGTTAGAAAATCCCCAGCACCTACATGTCCAAGCACAGATACCAGACTAGGAAACATGGGAAGGTACTCATGACTGACCTGCAAAGCATCAGATAAAATATCCAGAATTAATTGCAGGTTTGAAAGAAACAGGCTCCCTCCAAGTGTTTACAAAGCCAGGGCATTTTAAAGCCCTGCTTCATTGTTATTCTAACAGCAAAAGTAAATTGTGCCTATGTACTTATGGCTGGAGCGCATACCTTCCCATCGGGGCACAAAGGCTTATCTGTGGGTAAGGAGCACATACCGTGTAGGTTCCTAAGCGGCTGGTTACAATCCAAAGAACAACACAAAGCTCGATGCTTCCTCTCCTAAGGAATTGTAAAACCAATGAAAAAGGAGAATTTACCCACCCCCCCAAAAATTACCCAGGACACTTGCCCACCCATCAGCATCCGAGACTACTCGATGCTCGATCATAGTGGGAAGTGCAGGCGAGAAACATGAATTTGTTCTGCCAGATCACAGCTTACTGTCAAAATCCACCAAAGGTCCTTTCTCTCTCCAAAAACCCAAGAGATAATAGCGTAAAAACTTTTGTTCATAAATATTTATGCAAGTGAACTTGTTAAAAATTAACTGCTGTCGTTAAAGGTTTTGTATCCTTTAGGATTCCCGGCATGCAGTGCAGTTGCATGCTTTATATTAAGCCTGGCATTTCTGCATTCCTTTCCTGCATGCTTTTGTCATTTGTCTAAAAATTAAAAGAAAAAAAACCCACACACCACACACACACAAAGACGGGATCTGTACACATAATAATAAAGCAGTTTTTAAGAAGACAAAGATGCCTGTGTTCAACATCCAAGATCTTTCTTTGAGCAGGGGAAAAAAAAAATCAATTTAATGACTCCAGTGAGATCAGGGTTTAAGCCTCGTTTAAGTTTTACTAAGCATGAAGGAATTATTGGTTGATAATGTGGCATATAAGTTTTTTTCAGACCTGCCAGCTTTGTAAGCACGAAAGAGCCTGAGCCTGAAGCACTTTGTGCCCATGAGCACAACCCTCACCCTTCCACACCATCCTCCATTGCCAGAAGGTCATTCCTCCTGGATTTTGTCTTTCAATTTTTCAAAAGGATTTTTCCAACCACACAGCGAAGGAATTTCACATCTGTACTATCCCTGTTTTTTCACAGGTCTGAGTCAGAAACACAACTGTATAAACATCTGATCTTTATTAGCAGCAAATCTCAACTGTGCAAACCTCAGGTCATGGCGCCAGGAGCCAGTGGTGTCTCTTAAAGGGATCCTTAGAGGGGAACAGTAGTTTTGATTTAGTGCTGGAGAGCATCAAGGAAGCCAAGGTTGGAGTTTTATTTTTTCCCAAGACATAATGGTTCCCAAGTTCCTATCTTAATTGCAAACACACACACACACACACACACACACAGCCACAAAGTGTTTGTGTCTCTGGAGGCTGGAGCTCTTCCACCTCACCTTCCAGAGGCATCCACAGGATGGATGTGGAAAGTTGGCAGAGGACATCTCAGCTTTGCCTCCTGTCTATAAACACACAGCCCTTCACAGCCTTTTGTTTGATGTAAATTTTCCTCCTCCAGCTCAGGGCTGCGAGGCACTGCTGTGACGTGGCTGCTCCTGGGACAAAAACAGAGGTGTCTGACCCCACGTCACCCGCCCGCTGCCGTGTGCGGCCACACTACAGCCAAGACCCAAAGCTTCTCCCCCAGCTCCAAAGGCAAATTCCCATGGCGAGCATCCCGCACGCCCCTTTGGGGCTGGGCGAGCGGGAGATAAATCACCCACCGACTTTGCGGCGAGCGCTTCCAGAACGTGCTGCTTCATCTAAAAAAGCTGACGGCTCGGAGACAATGAGCGCCAGCTCTGGTTTCAAAGCTGGGGAGACTGTTTAGACTTGGCGGGAGGGGGGGGTGGACATGAAACACCAGAGCCAGGACCATCCTCTCTGTTCTCCGGCTTGCCCAGAGCCGCAGCAGCAGGAAGCGCAGGGAGACGGGGCAGATGGGATGCTGGATACCAGCACTGGACATCACTTTGGGATGGGACTGCTCTGCTTCGTGTCCTGCATGCACCTGACCCCAGCGCTCACCCAGATGCTTTACAGAACTGGATAAAGGCTCATCAAAGCTATGTTTCAAAGACAAACAAATTTTAAAACTCAGTTTAAAAGAAAATTCCTTTCTATGGAACCAGTCCTGGGCTTAGGCAACCGTGACCTCTGTCTCCCGCTCCCACACCAGCTCATTGCATCCACACCTTGGTGGGCAGGTCATTAAAACATCACCCCCAGCAAGCTATTATTTCCCCTCCCCCCTAATTTTAAAGTTCCTGAAGAGCTGCTCCTCTCCTTCTAAAAAAAAAAAAAATTTAGTTTTGAGTTTCACAGTATTTTAAACAGAATAATTAATCATCTTAACGCAGCCCTTACAAAATATTAATTCACGCCCAAAAAAAGGCTATAATCATATCCTCAGAGAAAAACCTTTTGTGCTTCAGGAATTTTCACTGCATGTCCTCAGAGGTGGGAGGAGAATTCTTCTGCTGCCTCCTATTCTCTCATCTCAAATGGAAAATGTTTTGATAATGCTCTTCTGAATGTAAACTGTACCAAATGGGATTTTTATTATTTTTTTTTTAAGCAGCTTTTTTTTTTCCCCAAAAGGAAGAACGGCTCTTTAAATAAACAGAGCGAACTACCCATTCCTTACAACAAAAACCACCCTCCCTTCACTCATTCACGCCATACCCTGGCACAAAATGAATTTACATTTCGCATTTGCAAAACAAATTCTCGCCTAATGTCATTTTAATGGAAACGCGCATTTCAATCCCTTCCAATAACAACGAGGAGCGGCTCATTCTATGTAAAACACCCCAATTTGTTTCTCCTTAAATATATGCGGATTTCAGACGGGGACAGGGGCTAAAAGAACAGGGGAAGAGGACCATTTCCTCTCCGGCAACCTCCCCCCC
>VWZN01003117.1:236216-248509 GCA_013396955.1 Regulus satrapa
GGCCAGAGCGCGGCCCTCGGCAGCGCCCGGCGTCCTCCTGCCGCGTCCCCGGGCGGGAGGGGCACACGCAAGGGCCGCCGTGTCCCCCGTGCCCGGAGAGCAAAGACCCGCGGCTGCGGGTCCCCACGGCGCTGGTGGGTGAAGGGCTGGCGAGGCCACCCGAGCGCCCGGAGCCCGCGCTGAGCAGCGGGACAAAGGGGCCCGGCGGCGCTGGAGGTGGCAGCGCTCCCTTGGGGGTGTCGGCGGACCGGCACTGCTCCTTGCTGCGTGCCCGGAGGTGCCCGGTTCGGACGCCCAGTCTGACCCACAAATCAGCAGCCAGCCTCACCCGTAATTCATCTCCGGCTTTACATCGAGCAGCAGAGCAGACAGCAGTGCCCTGCCCTTCCGTGGGCATCAGGGTTTGCTTTTTCTTTTCAAGCCCGGTAGTGAGGATGCTCGTCCCACGCATCACAGCAGGGTCCTCGGGTACAGGAACTGCCAGGTCCTTTAGTACACGTGGCCTTTGGGGGAAGAGATGAAAAACATCGGTACTGCTGGCTTCCAGGAGCTCTCCTGGGCTCTCAGGTGGGATTGCTTTAAAGGGACGTATGAATATATTCAGCACATACTGCCAGAGTTGGCACCCCAAAATCCAAGGAGCTGAGTTCTGACCAGCCTCTGCTTTCAGCCGAGGGTGATGGCAGCACCCCTGGGACCCGCACAGTGTGGGGCTGATGGGGGGAAAGGCTGCAGCAATTGAAGTCCACTTCTCTGGGCCTCTAAACCCTGCCATTGTTTTGCTGCTGTGTCCAGCAGAACACCATTCCAATATTTTCCCCAGAAATACATTCCTGGTTTTGTGTCCTGTCTAAATTTAAGTGACAAACCTCTGAGGAAGAGCAGAGCTCACAGGTCTCCAAGTTCAGTTTTCTTGCCATTATTCTCAATGCTTTGAGAATCCAAGACTGATTCCTTCCTATCTGCAGTTCAGTCACATCTAAACCATTACCGGTTAGTCCCTTGTTGCAGAGATCTCCTATTTATTCTTACTGACAGAGCAAGAGTACATTTCCTGGAATAACAGGGCGATGCAATTAGGGAACAGGAAATAATTATGCGCCTTTGCTCTGCCACGAGATACCTCCAAGCCCAAGGTCTCCTCTGCAGGACATGAAGGGAAGGAATCAGGTCTCAGGCAGGTGGTGAGAGCAGGCAGAGCTACTGCAATAAGAGATCTCCATTTTAGAGAGTAAGCCACAAGCTAATCGATGAAGGTCAGGAAGAGGTTTTCCTTGAAGGCTGAGGTGTTCCTTGCTGCCATTGGTCTCCTTCAAAGTAATGAGTGCTAGCAGTGGCAGGGACTGGCCTGGAGCAGCAGCTGCACACTGATTTGTTTACACACAGATTTTACCCGGGAATCACGTCCTCAGTTCTTTAACTGGCCCTGAAGGCCATTTTACTCTCTTTAAGAGTTTGTTGCTACAGGAAGCACTTGCCACAGGAGCACGGCATTTTGCCCATCACCTCTGCTCACTGCTGTGGTGACAGGTCCTGGGGCGACAAGGAAGGGCTTTGTCCAGCTCCGCCCTTCCCTTGCTGCACAGAGGGACCTCACAGGGCCATCCCAAAGCACCCTCTTGGCTGGCCCAAGGTGGAGAACACCTCGCTGGCAGAGAGCAGTCCAGCAATCTCGAGCTTTTCTGATGATGGAAGCTGTGGGCTCTGGTGTCACAGAATTTCTGCTGGCACCCATGTCTCCCTGCAGCTGCCAGGACTGCTCAGGCAGAGGGTGAGACTGCATGAGAGCTGGGACACAGCACCCCAGCTTGTCTGGACCCTCTGTCACCAGTCACTGCAGAGCTCACCCAGTGACAACCTTGAGTGTCCTTACTTACGTCGTCCCCAGACAGTGCCAATAAAGAGGATTTTAGACTTCAGACCAAGCAGGGATGTTATTCATTCCCAATGAGCTGACTTTTCATTGCATAAAACATATAATCCAGACTCAAATCAAAGCAAGGTTGGTGCAGTGGCTGGCCAGCCTGTCTCTAGGGGGTTCGCATGCTATTTCAAAGACAAACCAATTTATTTTTCCTCTCTCTTTTCATTCTGAACATTTGTTGCTCCCATTCCTCCCTATCTTTCCCTGTGCCTTTCATCACTACCTTGAATTTTGCAAGGGGGAGAGCTCTCCTCCTCCCAGGGAATGTGGACAGACCTCTTCTCCCTGGGGAAGGATGCAAAATGTCAGCCTCCTGCCCAGCCCCTGATGCTGCTTATTCAGAGCCTGGAACCAGGTACATCAATAATTCACTGCACGCTTTCTGAGCCCGGCCATTTGCTGAGCCTCTACGACTGGCAGCCCACGTTTCCCTCCTGTTTTCAAGACTGTTTGGTCAGGGTCTGCCTGTGCTGCAACTCCAGCCCTTCTGCCTTGATCACTGGTATTATCCAAGTTCTTATTTCTCCTGCTGGCTCCAGGAAGTATTTTATTCTGAGTCCCTGGCTAGAAAATTGACTGACCAAAGGGGCTGGAGCCCCAGGGGCTCTCGACCACAGTCAGACAGCAATGCAATGCAATATCCTCGGAAATCCTTCGGGTGCCAGCTCAATCAGAAGTCCAGCTCTAAGGTGCAGGTGCTATGGAGTAAGAAAACCGCTTTCATCTTCCTACAAACTAAATTCAAGGACTATAAAAAGGAGAAAGGACAAGGCTACTGATGAGATGCCTCTGTGGGCTTCCTGACACCTGTGCTTTGTTTTATGGCAGTCAAGGTAAGTGACGGCTAGTGCCACATCTCAACCCAAGGGGATGTCACCTCCTTGGCTGCTCCCACCTGCACACCTTCATGTGGCTGCTCTCCTCTCACCCCACCATGCCCAAACCCCATCCTCAGCACAAAGACTGCCTTTCTCTGGGCATCCTCCCCTCTCTTGGATCCTCCCGTGCTGCTTTGACATTGCTTTGACTCCCAACAGTCAATGCTGTGCCCTCACAAGTGACACTGCCTGAGCCTTTAGAGATGCCAGCGGAGCTTTGCAAAGCCCAGGGAGCGCCAGGGAAGTCCTGTGGTGCAGGATGAAGATACACAAGGGCAGAAGAAGCTTTATGGCAAATTAATGATGGGAAAGGAACAGGATAATAGAGGGCAGGCAGACACCAAGCTCCTGCTCCAGCCATCCAGAGGATTTGCTGCTCCAAAGCAGCCGAAGGCTTATCAGCAGCCAAGCTTCCTTCTACAGCCTCCATTGCACAGTACTCATTGGAAGTGTGGCTGTTTCTGCCTTTCCTGTGTTGCTGATGCTGTTCAGAGCACAGGCAGAAGGGAAAGGACACCGAGAGTAGTAACTCCCCTGCCTCAATGCATTTGGGAGCAGAGGAATCTCTTGGCCAGCATAGTTATTCCTTAATTCCCCCATAGATCCAATGTATAAGAAGAGACAGAGAGAATTGTCTTATGAAATAGTTGGCCTTGCAAGCTAGAGGAGGGACACCTTGATTTGGTTGCCCATGGAGTTTAGCACCATTTTTAGATTTCCCAGTGCCTAGTAAGGTCTCTAACAAACCATAGACTGGAGTTGGAGCTTTTTGCTGTCAAACTGTTCAAATCCCCTGTGGATTCTCCACTGATTCATTAGCGCTGAGTTATTGCTGTGCTTCTCTTCCAGCAGGGACTCTAATAAAGTGTCTTTTTGCTAGCCAGCCAGTTATGTTATGAACTTTCTAGAACTGACAAGCTCAAAGACCTCCTTCAGGTGCGACTGCAATTGTCTGTGTACTCAAAAAAGAAATGTGGGAACTGAAAGCACCATCTCCCCTCTTCAAGCACAGGCTGAATTCCACGATCAGGTGTGGGATGGCTGTTCTCACCCTCATGTTGATCCAGGAACAGCTCTACTTGTCCTGTGTGTCCCTGTGGTTGCTCAGGCTGGGATGATGCAGACCCAGACACCCCCTTGTCCCCAGACAGAGACTTCTGGCTGTCAGAAGCTGTTGTTCCCTCTTTACCCCACACATGACATTTCATCTCTGGCTTGCCAGGGCTGCCTTCCCCCAGGCCCTGTAAGATTAGCAAAATGCTGAGCCTCTGTCTTACCACAGAGATTTCAGCACCCTTCCTGCAAACTCATTTGCTGTGCAGACAGCAATTAAGCACAGAGGAGCTACTGGGAAAAGACCCCTGGCTTCCAGGAGGAACAGCCACTTCTCCAGCACAGAGTCTAAAAGCACAGAGTGCTCCAGAAAGTTATTCAGGCCTGCACTGGAGAGACATCCATCCCAGGCAGGCTGGCTCTCTTGGGGCTGAGCTCAGCAGAAAACAACCCTCTTAGGCCACCGCCTCCCCCTTTCAGCCACTGAAGTTCCTTCCCCTTAATTAGGGATGCTAAAATAAATGGGGAATCATTTTTTTGGGCTAGAAGAGTATGAATAAATGATGGCAAAGCAAGGGGTAAACAATGCTTCTATTAGCCTTCAGTATGGGGTCTGCCCGGCTTTGGAACACGAGTGGATCACAGGGTGCAGCTGGATGAGAAGTTGGAGTCAGGCATTTTGGCAGCTCTACCAAGCTGTGGTTCCTCAGGTGCCATGAGGGCCATCACTGTCACGTGGGCCATTATCCCAGGCCACTCTCAGCAGCAGGATTTGGGACCCCAGCGCCACACCCAACCTGTTTCCAGGGGAGGTGTGCAGAGAGACACAAGGCAAATCACCCCTCACACAGCAGAAAAGGATTACCTTGCTGTCTGCTTCCCTGGCAGGAGGGGAGCCTGAATCTTAGCAAAGCTCCTACGAACACAAGGACCAGGGCAAGATCCAGTCTCAGCCCTGGGCACCTGCCATGGGCTGCAAATCCACGCATGAGTTGGGCTGGAGAGATGTGTCTCTCCCAGAGTGTGGGTTGGGCTTTTTCTGCTCACACTGGGCTCTTTCATCCCCCTGATCTAAGCTGTACATAACAGAACCAGACTGTTCTGGGCAGACAAAGCGTGGAGGTGAAACCACAGAAAGCTATGCAGGGGTGAGAGCTTTGGTATCCCATGGGGCTGGGGCTCCAGCTCTGCTTCCCCCAAACCAGACTCACCAGAAGGAAGGGAAAGAGCTGGGATGCATCTCTTGTAGGTCATCAGATGGCTATGGAAAGGTTTAAAGGCCTTTGGAGGAAGAAGAGAGGTTATAGGAGGAAACAACAGGAGAGGCAAACCTATTGTGTGCAGCTTTGTTCAGAAGTCAGAGAGGCACCTCCTTCTGACCCTGGGAACTGCTTTGGGATGACTCTGCTCTCCCTCTGCCAGCAGACAGAAGATAGGGCATGCCTTGGCAACTGGGCTTTGAAAACCCAGTGACTGAACTCTGGCCTGCCGGGGGACTCCTGCCCAGCCTGGTCCCATTGTTGATGCTGAAGAGGGAGATCTGAGAGGAATGAACGTGGCCAAAATCTGACTCACTTCTGCAGCCCCTGCATCACTTCCATCAACCTCTTCTGCCCTAGAGGCCATGCAGGGACCACGAGTGACTGCTGCTGGCTCGTTCCTGCTGCTGTTTCTCTGCTCTGTCCCATCTCCTTGGGCAACGCTGCACCAAGATGAATCTAGGCCTCTTCACCAGGGTCATCAGCAAGCTGGCCAAAGCCATGGATGATCTCTCCAAGCCTCATTCCCCAGCTCCTAACCCACAATGGAGATAGATGGCTGCCATCCCCAGGCAGCAGCAGCCACCCTGACCCCATAGAAGCCAGAGAGGCCCGGCTGGGCTGGACTTGGGGGACAGAAATGCAGCCGCCTGCATTTATTTTGCCTAACAACAGTGATCCCTCTGTATATTTTCATTCTGTTTTCCTAGGCTCAGCTGCCTCCTCAATGAAATGTTTCCAAAGCAGCCTGGCTTGGCAGCACGCCAACCTCAGCTGCCAGATGAATGGGCGGAGGAGGAGGGACCCATTCCTCTTCTTGACACAGCATCGCTGCACAAGAGGCCTCTGTTGACATTAGGACTGGCTGTTCCTCCTTTCCCGAGAGGATCTGCCTGGCCCTCGGCAGGAGCAGCACACAGGGCCAAGGCTTCATGTGATGTGAAACTGACACCTGTCCTTCTCCAGGGAGGTGGCACAGACATGGGTACCAGGGTACCATGGTGCACCCTCCTCCAGGGCGGTGACACAGCCACAGATAACAGTGTACCAAAGAACAGCACTGCTGGAACCTGAAGTCAGCCCTTGTTTCTGGCCCTTGACCCCCCAGCTGAGCCAGCCCCCCAACAGGAGAGGATTCTTAGGAGCTCTCTGACTCTACTTACACCATCCCTCTCTGAGACAACAATGACGTAGAGAGCCTTTTTCCTCCCCCAAAACACCACCCACCCAGAGCAAAGCTCTCCCTCAACATCGCAGTATATACAGACACAGGATTTGCAGAGCTCCAGGTTTCTGGTAAATTTCAGGGGCGGATCCTGCCACAGGGACCCCAAGTGTGGTACCCCAAACCCTTCAGCTCATTGGACAATAATATATGGAACAGGATCAGTCTCACTCTAAAGCCTTGCCCCTACTCAGTCATGTAGGACTTCACCCAAACGATGTCGCAGCTCTTTCTCTCACCTCAATATCTCTACCCAAAGCAAAACTCCCACCCAAGCTTTCAGGGCCAGAAATTTGTCTGCTGGGAGGTAACCAAATGGTAGCTGTTGCACTGGACTACACACCCAGCACCAGATGGGATTCCTCTCTCTGCCATGGCTAATTGCAGCACTGGTCATCAGTGAGGGAATGCAAATCCATGTGTGCCCCACTCATCACCTGTCACCTCCTTGGCAGGGATACCTTTAGGAGCTGCACAAGGAAAGGATGTGGAATTTAATACAGGTGCTGATAATGCATCAGAAGGCAAAAGAAAAAGACAAAAGTCATCACCATCCTTCCACTCTGCACCTCTTCCCCTGACTGGCTTCTCTGGCGTCTTCTGCTGGAGGCCAGCACCCAAGCACCCTTATCCAGCCAAGGACCAAAGGCTAGATAAAAGCAGCACCCAGCAGCAGGCCACAGGAGCACAGGCTGCTCCTACCAGCTGTGGTGGGGACACTGCTCTGCCTGGATCTGGTGGAAAAGAGGCCAACCATGCATCGATAAGATGAATTAGTTGTCTCAGCAGCACCAGCAAAATGAGCGAGAGGAGCCGAGCCCGTGAGGCCCGGCCTGCTTTGTTTCAATTACAGCAGCTGCCAGAAGAAAAAGATAACCTCAATATTGATGGCAGGAGCAGCAGACAGAGGTGCCCTTGCAGGCTACTGGGAGCAGGTAGAGGAGGGAGGGGGAGGAGAGATGGAGGAGGGGGAGAAGGGTCTCAGCCAGCACCCTGTGGAAGAGCCTGGCTGGTGAGAAAGACAAGTGTGATCCCATTGCTCTCATCCCTGTGTGGAACAGCTCCTTTTCACCCCGGTTCTTGTCCCAGTCACCGAGCAGAGCATCCTCCAGCAGAGACAGGGTGCAGAAACCCAGCATCAGGACACAGCACTGTGAAAACACTGAGCAGAAAAACATGTCTTTGCTCCCCACTTAGGCTGTGGGGCCTGGAGAGACATTGAGTAGGGCTCTGTGGGATGATGGATGGAGCTGGATTAAAGGGCAGAGACAGGCCTGGGGCACCCCAAGCTGCAGGCAGGCATGACTGCCTGCCAGGGGCACAGCACCCACCTGCCTGAGGGCTGGGGAACCCCACGATGTGCCTGCAATGTGGATTGGTCTGGGCGCTGGGGACAAGATGCCCCTAGTGACTTTGGATTGCATGTGGGAGCCAGCAGCAGCTTGGGGCAGGCACCCCAACATCACAGCTACAAGTCGGGTGCTGAGCCAAACATCCTCCAAGCAGCACAGAGTTAATGTGCTGAGCTCCCATCCTGGGAGATGTCCAGAAGATAGGAAGAGACGGGGTCTTCTCTTGAAGATTTCTCTTCAGTCTGCAACCCCTTTACCTTCAGCTCCTCAGGAGTCTACTCCCTGCTACTCAGGGGATGTAAGCCGGGGTAAGTCATCCCCAGCTGCTGCATCATGGGGTCGACATCCAGCCCTGTGTCCCTCCCCATGCCCAGAGCAGAGACCGGCGCTGAGCAGGATCCCCCTCTGGGCCCACCAGAGGCCAGACTGAGCAGTGGTCACTTCACAGAGGTTTTATTCATACTCCGGATATTCACGCTGCTCTCCCACCTCGCTTACCCCCAGGAAAGACCTCAGGATCCTCACCCTGTCCTCCTCGGGCTGTGCCCACTGGATCCAGCCCCCGGGTCTCCAAGAGGGGACAAGGCCACCATCTTGCGGCCACCCACCACCACTGCACATACCCGTGTGCACGGTCTGCGGGGTGGCCAGGCTGTGACAGCCCTGGGGTACAGGGTCTGGGCCATGGGCAGCTGCGGCATCCCGCGGCTCCTCGTGCCCTCAGTCCCCTGGGACCATGTTCTGCAGTGCCATCCCTCCTCTCACCCAAGGGCCAGGAAACGCAGGGATTCCAGCACACCCAGGAGTGTCTGGATGGATAGAGGATACCAACAGGGCTGCTGCCATCCCAGCTCTGCCCCCTCCACCCCTGCCCTGATGCTCTGTACAGTGTCAGCCAGCAGTGACCAGGGACCTCCTGGTTTGCACAGCGGGCTTCATTGAGCACAGAAATGCAGGCAGTGGCAGATAAAGGCTCAGAACTGAGCCCTGGGGCTAAAAATGCAGCCCTGAGCAGGCTCCAAGGGGAATTTCCATCCCTATCACAGCGTAGGAGGGAAACCCACATAGGGTATTGCTGAAGGGAGTTGTTAAACCAGCACTGCTGGTGACCAGCAGCCCAAAGCAAGTCCTTCCATGCCTCTGTGAAGTGAGTTGGGGTTGTCTGCACACTACTGGGTTCTGCAAGGCTGCCCAGCCTGGTTTAATGCTCATCCTCCTCCTTCTGCTTCTTCCCCTTGTGATGGAGCTGGCCATGGTCTCCATGGTGGTGGTGAGCATGGGTAGCAGGTTTGTGGTCTTCACTTGGGTTTGTGTCTCTCTCGTTGCTGACCTCGTGATGGTGGTGAGGATGAAGGGGCTTGTGCTGGTGGATGGGGGTCTCTGACTCCATCCCCTTGTGTTCAGGAAGTGAGCTTGGGGTTGCAGGGACCTCCATGGTATTGTTAGCCTGAAGAAAGTAACACAAGGACTGGTGTGGTATGTGAACGCCCACAGAGTCCTGCAGAATGCCTGGGAGCACAGCTGTGAACTGAGAAGAAGGCAGACCAGCATTCATCATACACAAAACTGTGGGTCAGAGCACATGCTCTCCAGCCCTGACCCAGCTAAGACAGGAGAGGCTGAAGCACAAAAGGCACAAACCTCTACACTTGCGTCCCTTGGCTCAAGCTGTGGTCCAGAAATGGGAATTTACATTTAGTATTTCTGGATGTATTTTTCTCCTGGGAAGTGACCAATCGCCTGCCAAGATCAGAGCTACACCCTTTCTTTGCTCTGAGCTTGCCACCTCTGCATCCACCGCCTGCCCTTTCTTATATCAGAGCAGTCCTAGTTAGCATTCCCAGACACAGGATATGACCCCTTTAGTCAATTCCTTTTCAACCAGAATGCTCTGACCTATTTAAGTGCCCTTATTCCAGACCTTTCATCACCTTCCTTCTCAAACACATCTGAGGGCAGCTGCCAACCTAGAGCCCATCCCCACCACAGAGATAAGATTGTTTTTGCTGATGTGCAGTGCAGGAGGACAGAAGGGATCCCAGCTCCAGGGAACATTCCACTCTTACCTCCTGGGTAGTGTTGGGGTAGAGGGAGCAGTTGCCACAGAAGTCCTTGATGTGGCTGTAGCGGATGGCTGACTCCACATAGGGGAAGTGGAGGAAGCTGAAAGGCAACTGGATGTGGAAAGCCAGGCGGCCACACCTGAGGGGAGAAGTCATGGCCTGGCTCAAGACGGGGGTTTGGAATCCCCCCAGCCCAGCCATGAGGGGAGATTTTTGGAAGCCCACCGAACGCTCTGTAACGCCCAGAAAAGCCTCAGTCGAGTCGGGGGACACTCACCGGTCATAAACAAGGAAGTCGTCCTTGTCACCCCCCAGGACCTGCCAGACATCAGGGTCTTCCTGCTCCGGCTGGAAGACGGGGACGCCGGGCGGGGCATGGCGCTCCAGCTCCGGGAGCATGGCGCGGGACAGCGGCGCCTTCTCGTTGACGATCATGTAGCGCNGCCTGCCTCAGGCAGAATTGTCAGCTGGCCTTCAGCAGGGCCACCACCGTCACCTGCCCTGCCGCCCCCTCCATGGGGCTCGAGCCATTGATGGTCCATGCCGGTGCCTCCTGGCAGATCCGGCTGCTGTTGGCCGCCTCCTCGGAAGCCGAGGCCAGCCCCAGCCAGGTGGCCAGGGCCAGCACCAGCAGCCCCATCCTGGACCCCGGCCCTGGCAGGGGGACACGGGGTGTTACTCTCCTCCCAGATTTACTGCAAGCCCCAAAGAGCTCCCTGCACTCTGCTCCAGGGCAGAAAAGGACTGTGGGCAGTGTTGACCTGATCCTGGCACCGGGAGCCAGGACACTCAGGGGGCAAGGGGGACGAGGTGGGGATTTGGGCTCCTTGCTACTGTCTTTTGTGGGCACCCAGTGCCATTGCTCTCCCCTGGCAGTGAACACCCACTGCACACCTCAAGAAGTGAAGGTGTTCCTCCTTCCATGGGCCTTCTCCACTTCTCTGATCCCACAAAACAAACCCAGCCCCAGAGGGAGGTCTGTCTTTGCCCCAGAAGGGAGCAGAGATACAGCCCTCATCATCTCAGCTGCCAGCAAGCAGTCACTGGGACAGAGATGGTTTCACCTTCAGGTCACCTTGAGAGTCCTTGATGCCCCACAGAGCGCTTTGGGGATACACAGAGCCTTTAAAGCCCTTGAGTCCCAAAATCTGCCTGAAGCCTTATACTCCAACAGTCCCCTAACCCTGTCCACCTCAGGATATTCCCCATCCCTGTAATATCCAGCACACTTAACAGGCAAGGGGGAGGAGATGGGTCTGGGGGGATGATCTGGGGAGGGAGCAGGGAGATGCAGGATCCAGTCAGGGTGGATGTGTCCCCACTCCCCAGCCCTCTCCCCGCGAGAATGAGCCCTCGATACCGCACTTCTCCTCGCTGCCGTCCTCTCTCGCTCCCGGCCCCAGCAGCTTTCAGCAACTTCCAGCTGGCCCTGGTCCCCCTTTTATCTCCTGTCCACTCTCCCCGCCCAGGAGGGAGGAGAAGAGCCTGGCCAGAGCGGGGCCGGTGCCCCAGCCAGCACCGCCTGTCTCGAGGGGACAGCGACAAGGCAGGCACTGTCCCCGTCGGTGCCATGTGGCCTGGGGGTTGCTGCTGCCACAGCCCAGCCCGAGCCGCGCTGGAGCAAAGCGGTGCCTGGAGCCGGGCTGGCGCCAGAGGGTGACAGGCGGTGCTGCCGGGAAGAGATGGACACAGCCGCTCCAAACCTCCCAGGCACAGGAGGGCAGTTGCCACGGACACTGTTTACACCAAAGGGTTGCGAGATTGCGGGGTGACCTCGAACAGCGCCATCCTGTACAAGGTCCCACAGGAGCCACCAGTGCAGCCACCACTGCTACCCTGCAGCCAAAAAGATGGTGCCTTCCTCACACACCGGGGTGCTAGAGCTGCCTGCCCTGTGGGCTGTTCAGTTGTGCCCATGGCGGTTCTCAGGCCAAGCTTGGCCCCACAGCAACTCCCCAGTGTCCAGTTCATGTGTCCTGTCTGGCCCCTCACTGGTGGGGGGGTGGGTTCGGTGTTTCCTTGGGAAATCACAGAGACACTGGATTCCACCCCCCAACCAAACACGAGGAGCTCACCACTCTGGCAGCACAAGGACATCTCTGCAAATATTTGAGCAGTTTATTGTACCTGGGATCTGTACAAAAACATGATAAGGCAGGGAAGGGCAGCAGCATGATCCCTGACATACATAGAGGGGGGATTGCTGCTGAGGGGCTGGAGGGGCCCAGAGGTGTCTGCAAGGACGTGGGGCGGTGGGGTGGACTGGCGAGCTGTCCCCTCATGACTGACACGGGACTTTCGCAAGGCTGTCCCCCCCCACCCGCACACTGTTCCCACCCGGTACCCCGGACACTGGGAAGCGCCCAGCACTGAGCAGGGACACGTTTCCCCAATTCCTGTTCTGGGAGTCGAGCTGGCAGGGAATGACCCTGCACAGACACGAGCTGTGTCTCAAGGAGCCCCAACCACCGCTTGGCAGGCGCTTCCCTCTTCCCTCGGCTCATCCCGAGCCGCCGTGCTTGCGGTTTTCAGCCTGGGC